>PVIC010000168.1:34179-155840 GCA_004025085.1 Thryonomys swinderianus
AAAAAAAAAAAAAAAAAAAAAAAAAAAAAAAAAAAAAAAAAAAAAAAAAAAAAAAAAAAAAAAAAAAAAAAAAAAAAAAAAAAAAAAAAAAAAAAAAAGCCAAAAAGGAAGCAAAGCTTATGTATTTAGGAGATTGGGTTGTAGGGAAGACAATGGAATGGGAAAAAAATGAGACTCAAGATGTATCATGTACAGTGCAAATTCTCAATGTTGAATGTGATCATAATCTATGTATAATAAGTACCAATAAGAGCTGGGGATTTAGCTCAAGTGGTACCGCACCTACCTTGGAAGCACAAGGGCCAGAGTTTAGTTGCTGGTGCCACAAAAAAACACAAAACAAAACAAAAAAAACAATAAAATCAATTGAAAAAGAATTTCAAATCATTCTTAAACTGTAACTAAGTAATTAATATTCTAAAGTTATATCACCTACAAAATTTTACCCATGAATATATTTTATTTTTATTGTCTGAAAACGTTAGGAATATTTCAGTTATCTTATGAACTTTAAAATGTCCCTTGCTAATTTTTGTAGTGGGAAAGTGGAAGTTTGCAAGTTGAATCTCTTTCCTGTTTTATTTTTCTATTCACTGATTTTGGATATGGGCCAGAGGCTCCATTTTATAGCACTCCTATAAGTGCACTTGGCTTGTTTATCTGGCCTTCGACACGTTTTTTTATTTCATTAGTGTAACCACAACTGGTGCCCAACTGGTTAGAAACCAGAGAAATGCCATTTCTCCTAAAGACTTTGCACCTTGGTCCTATTCATGGTCTTTTGTTTGCATGTAATAGAAACCAGATCAAAACTTCTCATATAAAAAGCAGGTTTCCTGTAAAGTTTTTAATGTTATTTAAAAATAGAAAAAGAAAACGTATGAGAATCCGACCTAGAAGGTGAAATCTGAGATTGTAATCTGCCATACTAAAGGATACTGCGTGTTCTTCTCTGCCTGTGTTTCGCCTCACACTGGTCCTCTGCCCTGTCTCTCACCCTGTGGTTTCAGATGGCCCCACCCACCTTTCCACTTCACAGCCCCTGAGTTCCGAGGTTCTTTACTGGGTGACAGTGATTTTTGTGTCTCCGGAAAGAACTTCTGGATCAGCGCCCCATGGCAGGCCCAGAGAGTGAGAGCCTGACCGGGCCCACCTTGTGTGACCGTAGGATCAGATCATTAGTGCAGGGGACAGTGACACATATGACTCCCATAATCTTAACTGGGAACCTGGCAGAGATACAGGATGATAGCTAGAAATCTAAACCTCAGTTTGCCATCAGTTTAATTTAAAGAGAAATGTGGTGGAAGGGTGAGTAATCAGGGGTAAAGCAAAAATGTGATGGTATTAAAAAAAAAAAAAAGGGAAACAAAGCTTCTGTATTTAGGAGTTGGGGGATTGTGGGGTGGGTAGGGGAATGGGAAAAAATGAGAATTAAATCGTGTCATATACTGGTACAAATTCCCAATATTGAGTGTGATCATGATGTGTATATACAATGTATCAATAAAGATAAAAATAAACTAAGAAATCTATATTGTGAAATAGAAAATATTCAAAGAGAAAAAGGGGGGTAGGGGTAAGTAAAGAAGGGACAGGAAAAATTTGATGATAAAAAAGGCAACAAAATATGTATATAGGGGATAAGGGATTGGGGGGGCAGGGGAGTGGGAAATTACGACTAACTCGTGTCAGGGACTGCTACAAATTCTCACTGTCAATTGTGATTACACTATGTATATAAAATGAACCAGTAAAATCAATTTTAAAAACTGTGGAGATCAAGAATCCATTCTTGGACTGATTTTTGAGGAATGAGTAGAAATCCACAGCAGAGAAGGAAGGAAGAATAACTGAGACCGGGAAGTAATAAGGAGAGAGGCTGAAAGTCACAATCACTGGGCAAACTGGTGAATGTTTACTCGGAGGCTGAGGGAACTCAAAGTCTATGGGAGGACACTGTGGAATCTCTCAGATGATAAGTGATCAGGTTTTATCTTTGTTGTGCAGATTCTTTGGTACTTTGTTGTAATTACTGTGTGTATGTGGGGGTGGTAGCAGGCACATGGCCTGCTGGGAAGCTTTTAATAACCAGGCCTCCGAAAAAGAAATATGTGGGGAATGTATGGATGTGTTAAATTTTTTACTGGTATAAATGCTACAGGACACTCTGTTTGCAATAATAATAAAACATGGCTACGTCCAAATGTTTGCTCCCCTCCAAATTCGCATTTTGAAATCCTGATCCTGTAGACAATGTTATTACGTTAGGTTATGCAGCTCTTTAGGGGTGTGCAGGTAGACCCCTAAAGAATGAGTTCACTGGGCCGGAGGGTTAGCTCAGTGGTTCCGGTGCCTGCCTCGCAAGCTCAAGGATCTGAGTTCGATCCCTGGTAACCACATATAATGCTGGCGTGGAGACATGCCCACCAACAATCAACACCGCATACCACAATGCCGGGCGTGGTGGTTGGCTCACGTCTGTAATCCCAGCACTCGGGAGGCAGAGACAGGAGGATTGCTGAGTTCGAGGCTTGCCTGGGCTACATAATGAGCTGAAGGCCAGCCTAAACTACAAAGCGAGACCCTGTCTCAAAAAGCAAAAAAAGGGCCGGAGGGTTAGCTCAGTGGTTCCGGCGCCTGCCTCGCAAGCGTAAGGACCTGAGTTCGATCCCTGGTTACCACATATAATGCTGGGCGTGGTGGCTCACGCCTGTAATCCCAGCACTCAGGAGGCAGAGACAGGAGGATTGCTGAGTTCACGGCGGCTTGCCTGGGCACCATAGTGAGCTCAGGGCCAGCCTGAACCACAAAGCGAGACCCTGTCTCCAAAAAGCAAAAAAAAAAAAAAAAAAAAAATTAAAATTAAAATTAAAAAAAAGCACACACACACAAAAAAAAGAATGGGTTCACTGCTTTATTTAGAAAGTCCCACAGATCTGTCCTGCCCCTTCCACCTCATGAGTACACAGCTGGTGTCACTGAACCCTCAGCAGACAAGGCTGGCAAATTAATCCTGGAACCCTGTCCATCCAGAAATGTAAAAACAGACTTCTGTTATGCGTAAATTACCCATTATATTTGGTGTGCAAGTTACCCAAGGTAATTTGTTACAGCAGCCCAAACAGCCCAAATCATATTCATATATTCACCTCTTCTACATTTTGTATAGTTATTTGGTTAGCTGAACTTATTGTCATTGATTTTTTTTTTTTTTTTTTTTTTTTTTTTTTTTTTTTTTTTTTTTTTTTTTTTTTTTTTTTTTTTTTTTTTTTTTTTTTTTTTTTTTTTTTTTTTTTTTTTGCTTTTTGAGACAGGGTCTCGCTTTGTAGTCAGGCTGGCCCTGAGCTCACTATGGTGCCCAGGCAAGCCGCCGCGAACTCAGCAATCCTCCTATCTCTGCCTCCGGAGTGCTGGGATTACAGGCGTGAGCCACCACGTCCGGCATTGTGGTATGCAGTGTTGATTGTTGGTGGGCGTGTCTCCACGCCCAGCATTATATGTGGTTACCGGGGATCGAACTCAGGTCCTTGCGCTTGCGAGGCAGGCGCCGGAACCACTGAGCTAACCCTCCGGCCCTGTCATTGATTTTTATCTGCAACCCATCTGTAATTACAGCACAACCCTGATTTTTTAAAAACAAAATTGCAGGGCTGGAGGGTTAGCTCAGTGGTTCTGGCGCCTGCCTTGCAAGCACAAGGTCCTGAGTTCAATCCCCGGTAACCACATACAATGCTGGGCGTGGAGACTCACACCCACAAGCAATCAATACCACATACCCGGCAATGCCGGGCGTGGTGGCTCATGCCTATAATCCCAGCACTTGGGAGGCAGAGGCAGGAGGAATGCTGAGTTCGAGGCTTGCCTGGGCTACATAGTGAGCTCATGGCCAGCCTGAACTACAAAGTGAGACCCTGTCAAAAAAAAAAAAAAATTGCATCCCAATCCTCTCATCCTCACTTTATTGTCATTAATCTGAAACATGATCTACTATTTTATTTGTACTTACCTTGATAAAATTTCATTATTAAAATTTTTTCAGCCTGTATATTAATTATAAATGTATGCTACTCAGCAATAAACTCAAAAAAAAAAAAACACCTAAACATTAGCAGGCAGCTCTTGTGATCCAGAACGAACTGAGTCCAGCAAACACGAATGTAGAAGAGGTCCAGGTGACCTCAGTTAGAACAGCAAAGCAAAGCAAAGTTGATGTGGGGAAGTATATCAAATAATTAGTGTGATTTGATAGAACATGATACTCAGGGGAAGGTTGAGATTTCAACAACTTATGAGTGGGTAAAAGAGTTATGACTGTTTATACCAGAAACGATAAGCACTTGTTCAACAAATAGTTACAGAAGAGCAAAACCTGATAGAGAAATGTGTTGCATACATTCTAAGATAGTTCTTTAGTTGTTGAAGACACCTACAGTTCAAACATAGATGTAAATAATTATGGTTTCTATTAAATGAAGCCTCCCTTTTCAGCTTTTAGTGCTGACCTAACTCTCCCCTTCTTCCTCAAATAATTCCCTCTTAGAATCCAAATCTGTCTTATTTCCTTCCTGAGTTCCCAGCATCTAGCTCAGCGTTTGGCTGATACTGTTCAATAACATGGATTGAGTAAAGGAATAATCTATAACTAGCAGGTAAAAGAGCAAGGCCAGCCAGTGATGGCCAAGGGCAAGCTGAGTGACTACGGTCCTTGCCAGACTTAGCAAAAATGTTGACCAGTATTAAATTTAGGGAGTCTATTTTTAGGCTGTTACAAATTTCAAGCAAATCTGTCAGTCTGTCAGTCCAGAAGGCAGATTGCATAACAAAACCATGTCACTTGTCTCTGATGTTTCACTGTCCGGGCTGAAAAGTCCAGCAGTCACTGGACATGGGGACAATGTCAAGTGCTGAATTCTGAGACTAAGGAAAAGGATTAAGAGATTCAGGCTGGATTTTGGTGTAGCTATAAATATTTAGCAAAAATAAGCAAAACACTTCCATCTGCAGCATACAGTGTACATGCCATATGCTTCTGACTTTTTAAAAAACAATTTGGAATAAAATCTTGGGGATTTATCTTGACTCTTCTGATTTATTAATAAACCTCATAAGAATTAGGCCAAAGAGAGGATTATAAAACAAGAGTTATTTTATATTCAAGTCAGAACAATGGCATTTAAGGAATTGTATAGGAAATGGAAGAAATGATATTTCAATTTATTTTTTTAAAATCCTTACAGCAATAGAAGGGATTTTGTGGGTAATGCAATGTGCCTTCTGTGAAATGAGTGCCTTCCCAAAATTTATTTGCAAACAATAATTTTCAATATCACACATGATTTTGCATAGAAACAATATAAAGTGTGGTCTTTAATTGCCCCTATACCATCCTAATTTAGCACAGTGCCAAAGGAATTAAGGATATCAGTCAAGTAAGGAAAATGATAGTTTCCAGGCCAAATCTTCTCCATGTTTTGATTTTGTACTTAAAATTCTATGGCAAATGTTATGCACATGTATGAGTAGTGTCTATGGCTCTCCTCAGGCTCACAGTGCCGAAATTAAGTCATTGCAGGAAAGATCTTGTCCACAAAACCAAACTCCTTGGGGGCCCAAGGTTTAGCTCAGTGGTTCTGGTGCCTGCCTAGCAAATGCAAGGTCCCTTTCACATTCTTCCTGAAATAATTCCCTCCTACATTCTGAATCTGTCTTATTTCCTTCCTGAGTTCCCAGCATCTAGCTCAGCATTTGGCTGATACCGTCAATAATATGGATTGAGTTAAGGAATAATCTATAACTGGCAGGTAAAAGAGCAAGGCCAGCCAGTGATGGCCAGGGGCAAGCTGAGTGACTTTGGTTCTTGCCAGACTTAGCAAAAGTGTCGACCCCAGTAACCACATGCAACAATCCAGGGCATGGTGACTCAATGCCCACCAGCAATCAGTAGCACATACCACAGTGCCATGGTGGCTCACGGCTATAATCCAGCACTCAGGAGGCAGAAGCAGGAGGATTGGTGAGTTTGAGGCTTGCGTGGGCTACACAGTGAGCTCAGGGCCAGCCTGAACTACAAAGCGAGACATTGCCTCAAAACAAACAAACAAAAAAACCTCCTTGGGGAAAATGTTGCCTATTTCCAATTGTTCCTTAATGACTATAAGAAAGAATGACTTTTCAGAAAGCTCATTAACGGTTCTGACTCTCGATGCTCATCGAGAACATATCCCGCAACTTCTCACAGATCATCATATCTTGTAGGTATAACTCCACATGGTGGAAATTGATTTTTCAGGGTCTGAGCAGCAAAACTTGGGGTATAAAGGTGTGGGCCTAGATTATATCGTCTGTTGTTTCAAATCTATGGGCAAACTGGGGACATAAGACTTTATGTTTTATTTGATTAATTTATTATTTTCATTGAGGTTTGGGTACATTTTAAATAGAACTTATGATCACATTCCTCATTGAAAATACGTATTTGTACATGATACATTTTGAATTTTATTTTTTCCATTCTAATGTCTTCCCTTTGGCCTTTCTTCTATTAGATATAAGCTTTCATTTTTTTCTTTCTTACCTTCGATTGTTTTTCCTCCTCTTCTTTCCTTTTCCCAAAGACCACCAACTGGTGACTGAATAAAGAAGATATGATTTTTTTTGTAAATAAAACGTGGCACAACCCAGCCATAAAGAAAGATAAACTTGAGACATTTATGGCTAAACAGATGCACTTTGAGGCCATACTCAGAAGTAATAAATAGGACACATGTGTGTAAACACTGAATCATTTCTCTGCCGTAAGAAGGTGTACACTGAAGGTGTAAATGAGAACCAAAATTAGTAGCAGAGAGTGTGAAAAAGAGAATGTTCAAAGGGGAAAGAGAACTGGGCAAGCGGCAGGGCAAAGAGAGATGCATGGCTTCATCTGAGGATCTAGACATCCGCTTGGATAACCATGATGTGGGAGTCACCCGGAGTCTCCCGTGCTTCCGCCCTTCCGTCCCTCTCCTCACACGGTTCCCATCAGTTCCTGCACTGGCCGCTCTGCATCTCAGCCCTTGGTCCGGATGAGTCTTGGATCAAGGTGGTGCCATGTTGAAATGAGTGGAAAGTTAGCAATTTTATGTGAGGCAGGAAAGAAAGAATAAAGAGGTGGAATAACTGTGAGTAAAACAAAGAGGTTTTTGAACTACTGCGTTACTATATAGAGTATACTAGCTTATAGAGACAAAAAATGAATTAGGTATTTCTTATGGTGTATTATGTTTTCTAGGCTCTTGTGTATCATCTATTATTCTATGTGATGTTATCAGTATAACTCTTAGATGACACATAGAGAATATTTAGCATGAAGTAGGCAGAGTGGTGGCATTCTCCATTTTCTCCAGTAAGAGACTTTCCCCCTCTTTCTCTGGTAATTCCTATTTCTCCTATTTTGTACAACTTCCACCTACTTTTTTTTTTGAGACACGTCTTGCTTTGTAGTTCAGGCTGGGTTTGAGCTCATTATGTGGCCCAGGCAAACCTAGATTTCACAGCAATCCTCCTGTCTCTGCCTCCTGAGTGTGGGATGACAGATGTGAGCCACCACATAGGGTACTTGTGGTATGTGGTACTGATCGCTGATGGGTGTGAGTCACCACGCCTGGCACTGTGGTGTGTGGTTACCAGGGAACAAACTCTGGACCCTGCGCTTTCAAAGCAAACACCAGAACCACTGAGCTAAATTTCCCCCCACAGCTATTCTTTAAATAACTCTGTTCCTCTAGACTTAGTTGTGGTAACTTTTCACCTCTTTTTAAATATTATGTGCCTGGATAATTAATCAAATTCCTGATTTCAACTATCTCCTATAAATATGCAACATTCAAATGTGTAATTTTTGACTGGAACTAATTTCTGACCTTCAGATATTTTATATTCAACCATCTACAGTGATACATTTCCACTCAGCTCATTCCTGGTCAATTTATCTTTCTTTGTTTAGAACTTATCTTGGTACATATATCTATATTCCATGAAATCTCTCAGTGGTTCTTCTGAAAAGTCTATTCCTTCCCTTGCCCATAATCCCTAAATCTAATCACCACACCCATTATTTATTTTATCTTAGTTTAAAACACAGGGTTGAGGATTTGGCTCAAGTGGCACCGGGCCTACCCTGAAAGCATGAGGACCCAAGTTCAATTCTCAAAACTGCAAAACAAAACAAAACAAAACAAAAACCCAAAATTTAAGTCAGATCCTTCAAGAATGATCAAATTAAATGAAAAGCCCCAAATTTCCTGTATGTAGATATAATCAAAGTTATAAGATCTTTTACAAAAGGGAAATAGAAAAGATGGGTAGGAAAGCTGATAAAATTGAATTAAGATGAGTTATGTACATGTGCCAATCTCTAAGTATAATCATTATGTGCTGCAAACATGAACTAATAAAAATAAGGAATATGCACTTTTAGAAATTTATTTTCTTTGTACCAGGAAAATTATGATTAAGTAAATTACTATGCAATTGTGTAAAATATGTTAGTCTCACTAGAATATAATTTATACAAAGACAAGAGATATATGTTATTGCTTAGGGCAGACTTTCCATCAAATAACACAATAACTTTTTTTAGTTTGGAAAACTAAAAAATTGATAGACTAAGTGAATGAGTTTATTTATCACATGGAAACTTTAAAAATTATTATGTTTATCAACTATTCATAGCAACAAAGTAGAACTAACTGCCAAGTAGGGCTGTAGAACATCAAATCCTAAAACTGCACACTGCAATATACTGCAAGAAGGTTTAGGGTATATTGAGTCTCCAACTGATTCTGCATTACCACATATAATGAAAAGTTGATGAAGTCCAGCTACTGAATCCTAGGTAAGAAGAAGAAATCAATATGTAACAGTGTTTTGGGGGGTAAGGGTGAAATTGAATAAATTGTGTACCTTATTCCCTTCACACAGATGATGGCTTCAGTGAATGCCTTTTTAAGGCTACTATTCTGAGATTTATTATTTTTAATATATTCACATATAAAATGAAATGAAATGGAAATGAAGTGAAATGAACACATAATGATTCTTGATCACCAAATCATGAAATCAGCTTTAATATCCTTGAAATACTTAACATTTTCTTAGCACAATGATATTGATGAAGTTCTGTTAATGAATATATTGATGAGATTGAAGGAAAATAGGCTCATTGGTCTTTTGTCACCATGAGACGAACCCTCCAGGAAAGAGTAGGAAGTAGATAAAGAAGACATTAAAGCAATTAACTATACAAAGCTCATACTTGACATTTCCTGAAAAGTTAAAAAATATAGACTTTATACAGATAATAAAATATAGTATTCTATATTCTGCAAAATTCTATATTCTGCAAAATTAATTTAAAATTAATGCATTTAAGTATCATAAATCTTTCTATATCAGGCATTATAGAATCAAAAACTCCTCTTGATACATCAATGAAACATTTTTTTAAATTAAGTTCTTTATTGCTACATTTTATATACGGATCACAATCACACTCAACATTGGGGAATTTGTACCAGTATATGATGCGAATTAATTTTCATTTTTACCCATATCCCTACCCACCCTATAGCACCCCACCCCTATATACATATGCTTTCTTTTTCTTTTTAAATCATATTTATTCTTTCCCTTCATTACTTTCCAACATTTTATATAATATTTGAGAAGCAAATGTAATAAGTCTTCATACATTAAGAAATGCAAAGTTTTTTTAAGAAATTTTAAATTTTATTTTTAAATACAGATGATACCATTCGAAGATATTTTTCCATCCTAATTCTACCTATCAAGCTCTATTCCCATGTTAACTACCCTGAAGACAGATACACTAATTGTACCCCCAATTTGTAATGCATCAGTTTAGCACTATTGATCAGCTAAAAAAATGAAAGTAAACTAAGCAAGACCCAGTCTCGATACCAAAGAATGATATATTGATTCCATCTGACAATCCTTTGTCTACAGATCAATGTGTATAAGCAGCATAGAGCAGTTAAGAATGAAACACGATGGATAAAGGTCAGAGAAGAAACAAGGTAGCCGAGATGATTGCAGAAAATAAAATGAACATATCTTAAGGTTCATCTGATAAGTGTCTGTAAAGCAATTCTGTACCTTTACTGTGCAAGACATTCACAGCATCAATATTTAATGACTAAAAGGCCATGTCAAGGTCTTGGGAGTGCCTTTGAAGAAATTAAGTCTCTCTTCTTAATTAAGAATGATGTTGTAGGAAATCTGCAACGTACAGACCTCATATGTACTCAGTCTTACTTTCATTGTGCCATATGTGAAATCTTTGCTAAAAGCCAAACTTCATTCTTGGCGTCCAACACTTGGAGCACCTAGACACTTTCAAATCTGTAGTCCTGTGACATCTCTCTTTCTGCCTGCAGGCTGGATGGTAGATGCTGAAGGTTCACCTGTGTAATCCTTGGGAAATCCAGGGGTTTGTTTACCTTTTGGATATTTTGGGGTTTTCATTAGAACAAGCATATGTTCTGTAAGCTGAACAATATAATTTATTGTGAGAGATGTATTACTCTGTTATCCAATATGTCGCTTGTCTTCCTCGTGCTAGTTTGGTGTCATCAGCAGGATCGCTCCCCAAGCAGAACCAATTTCTTAATGCTTTGGGTGGCTCTTTACAGACCTTGAACTTCTGTATCCTAATAGATACTTTTAAATGTCTATGTTTTCATTCTGAACATTTTTTATATATATATATATATATATATATATATATATATATATATATATATATATATATGTATCATATATAGAGAGTAATTTTCTGTATAACTCTAATATTTATCCTATAGCTATGCTTAGAGTGTGCAATCTGTATAATTAGAATATAGCTGTTTCTGAGGTTCTTTAATCATATTTTAATTTATATTACCTAATAAATTATTTGTATTTCAGATTAAAAGACCAGATATATCATGCTTGGCTGAGGAGATTTTGAGAGACAGGAACAAATAAACCCTCACTTAATCATAAAGTAATTCAGAGCTGGGGATTTAGCTCTGGTTTAAGCGCCTGCCCCACAAGCACAAGATCCCTGCTTCGATCCCTAGTAACCACACACAAAATACTGGGCAATCAGTACCACATACCACAGTGCCAGGCGTAGTGGCTCAAGCCTGTAACCCAACACTCAGGAGGCAGAGGCAGAAAAATTGCTGAGTTTGAGGCTTGCCTGGGCTACATAGTGAGCTCAGGGCCAGCCTGAACTTCAAAGCGAGACCCTGTCTCAAAACAAAACAAAAACAAAAACAAAAACAAAAAATGGACAATAAAGTACTAATTCATCAAAGTCTTAGTTTATCCAACCTGTGAGATAATGTTTAGTATCCTATACTAAAATAAGTGCGTGTAAAATTTTGCTTTTCATATAACCACTGTACTGCAGTACCACTGCTGCTAGGTTATAGAAGTGGAGGAGGCTATGTTCACAAAGTCTCTGCCCAAGCCAGTGTCTCCAAGAGTTCTACATAACCTGTTTTGCAGCAGGTTTACTGTTTCTGTTTTAATGTTTGAGTCTCTAATCCATTGTGATTTTAGTTTAGTACACCATGAGAGAGGCCTAGCTTTAGTTTTGGGCAATTTCTCAGCACCATTTGTTAAAGAGGCTGTTTTTCTTCCATTGAAGATGCTTGGCTCCTTTGTCAAAGATAAGATAGCTTAGTGTATCTGGAGTTGTTTCTGGATCTTCTAATCTATTTCACTGGTCCTCAGGTCTGTTACTTTGCCAGTACCGTGCAGTTTTTTATCACTGTGGCTTTATAGTAGAGTTTTAAATTGGGGATTGTGATGCCCTCTGCCATATCCGGGTTACTTAGAATTGCTTTTGCTATTCTAGGTCTCTTGTGGTTCCAGATGAATTTTTGGATTATTTTCTCTAGCTTTGTGAAGTATGGTGTTATTCTACTATAAAGAATGACAAGTTTCATTCATTTATGTGTAAATGGATACACCTTGAGGACACACTAATAAGTGAAATAAATAGATCGCAGATCTGTAAATACCATATCTTTTCTCTGGTATGAGAACCTGTAGATGTAAATGAGTTATAGAGTGTATAGAGGAGGCTAATTGTGACATTATAGTGTGAAAACATAGTCTACTAATGATTTTCTTTTTATTCATTTATGTATTTTTTCTTTCTATAGTTTTTACTTTATAGTTTTTTTTATAGTTTGAAGTGAAAAACTAGGAGCCAGCCTATATCAATAAAACTATTTTGAAAAAGAGAATGCTCTATTTTATAAATTACTCAATTTACTCTGTTTTAGGAAATCTTTGAACATGATGTTAAGAGGCTTTCTGAGATAAGACAAAAGCAATAGAAACTAATTTAGTTGTGAAAATACTAAAGTTAAGAATAAAATAATATTTAAAATCCTGCATAAAGTCAAAATGTTAGCACCAATAAAATAGATATATTTAGCATTTCCTCACTTAATGTCATTTTTAAAACTGACTCGAATCTCTATGTATATTTAAAATTCAACGAATAAGGAAGAAAACTAAGATGGCCTATATCCATAGAAAATATGTGCAATCCTGAAGTTCAGCATATATATACTAATAGGCATGTTCAGATATTGTTCATTAAACTTTATCATTATGGGATGCAAACCTTCTGTAATAACAGTTATTGAACAATTACACTTTTGTATGCTAGTTCAGGGCCATAGAAATATTAACATGCAGTAATCAAAATTCATACAAGAAATGTGTTACTGAATACCTTGGATAATCCAGATTTTCTGTCATTCACAGTCCCTGGAAGATAGATTGCTATTTCTCACTGTAGAAATACCACAGCATATGGAAACAGCAGAAACCTGTTCACCAGTGACCCACTGAAATTATTTGAGTATGTGAGAAATATTTTTCAAAATTTCAATTTCTAAAGTTCCACTCATAATATGAGTTTTTCTTATTTTGTATTTAATTTCAATTAAGCACAAAATATGACAGCACTAGGTTTCCTTATTTTCAAAAATTTGTGGTAGGAACTGATTATAACATGATTTGAGTCATAGATTTATAATTTTAAATACTATTTAAAGGGATAAATTAATGGACTTAAGGAGCAAGTGATTATTATTATCATACTACAGCTATATTATCTACTTTTACGTTAAACTTCAGTTACACTTAAGTACCCTCTTTAAGCCATATTTTTTGTTTATTTTTTACACCTGTAATAAAAAGTATGTATAGACAGTAGGGAAATAGCAAAGCTTCTAAGTAAAATAGAAATAGCAAACTCATCTTTCATCATAACTTTTTGGTGAGTAAGGAAATTTGACATTTTTTCCACAGTTTAATAGGAAACTGACTTTCTTAAATTTATATTCACCCAAAATGATGGAAAGAAATGGCTTTTAAAAATGTCTACCATACACAGTGACAGTCTTCTACACCTATCCTTTTTCTTCTTGCCAGTAGATTCTCAATCTTAATATTTGGATACCAAACTTGTATCACTTGACAACCCAGACATCACCATCTACAAAGCTAAACAGAATATTAGCGTATTCTTCAAAAGCTACAGCCACAGCAGTTTAAAGCATTTTCAGATGGAGGTCACCACATGGAGAGAAGGGGGACTTGGCTCCCCGTGGCGCTTGCACTCCTCCCCCCATACTCTGGGATGCACGCTTTCTGGCTCACACTAGTCCTATTGGTGTAAACAGTGCGAGTTTGCTCCTAATTCTTGTTGTCTTTCTCCATTCCTTACTCTGTGTCTCCATCTTTGTGTTTACCTCTCACAGGACTGATGAGTTTACATAGCAAAAGTGAGATGTAGAATGAAAGGCAGAAAAAGACAGAGTTCCCCCTGATGGAGATGAGAAAATCGGAGCAGCAAGATGTTCAAACCTGACTAGCAACAGCTCAAAGTACTTGAAAAGGAGGGACAGTTCGTTAGTTTTTGCTAAGTTTCTGTCCTCTTCTACCACAGTGAACTGATTACTTCCTGCAAGTCTCCTTCTAGAGTATTTGACAGGTAGGGCGGTGATTATAGAGAAGGCTCAACACTCAGACTTGGAAAGATTTTACGTTTTCTCTCCTTTGTCTCAGATTTTTCCTTTCCTTGCCCTTTTTGTTGCTCCAATAAAGTTTTCAAAGTCCATGAGGTTCCTTTTTAAGTTTTTCCTTTAGTGTAATATAAGCAGATACTAAGAAAGCATTTTTAAACTATCTTCTCACTTCTGTGAAAGATAAAACTTCGTAACAAATTAATTAGAGAATAACATTCATTAATATACTGTGTACCGTAATATTAAAAGAACACCCCGGACACTCTTTCAGGCTAATATTTCCACTTGTCTCTGGAAATACAGTGTCTAAGGGAGAAGCAAGATTCAGTTGACGACAGCGGGGTGCTCTTCAGCTGGGCACCCTCACCCTGAGAGGAGGTCTTTTGTACTTGGGAACTTGAACCCCTGAGTCTTTCCTCGTCAAGTGATTTTGCATGGATCAGCTTTCAGTCCTCTTTGGTTTTACTGTTGTATTCACAATTCTAATCCAAAAATATAATTTGTCAGCTATGTAAAAAAAAAAAAAAAGAAGATTGTTTTCAAAAGAATGACAGATATTTGATTCTAAACCAAGATGGGTTGAAAGGTGTTTCATGTAAAATGTGTATAACCTCATATATATGTATAAATACATATATGTATGTATATGTATATATCCACACATTTTATATAGAAATATTCAGGGAATTATAGAAGAAAAATCTGATAAAATTATATTAAAAGCAAAACAATTTTTGCTATTAAATATTTTTAAAAGCAGCTTGGCAGAAATAAATATGAGGTACTGAGAAAGAAAATGTGTCTACATGTCCAAATTTAAAAGAAAATGATCCCTTTATAAAATGGCACTGCAAAAGGAATCAGTATTCCGAAGGACATTTGTGTAAAAGAGGCCTTTGGGGTCAAACTGAAGAAAAATGATCATTCAGAGGAACAGATACAAAGTAAATGTCTTTAGTCAAGGTTTTCAAAGTGACTTTTGCCTTGTCTGAAGCATAACTGCTGGTTTCTAAACTTTATAAGTCAATTCTGGGATATAAGCCTACAGAAAGTAGAAAATGCTATTTTGTTATTATTTTATTCAGCAAATCAAAGAAAACACATATCTCTTTTGCTGATTCTTACTAATATTTAAAAGGGCATAAAGCTTTACAAATTTGAACTTTATTTTTTGAGGTATAGTCATATGTAGAATTGCTTCCTGTGTGTTAGAGAAAGGATAAAGTCAATGTAAACTTCAAATGTAACTGTTGCATGGAGTATTTCCAGTTCAGAAATAAAGGAGCATGCTAGTGTTAGGAGTATGATATTTAAACTTTCTTAAATGAATAAATGGAAAATAATTTTGTCAAACTAAAATGTGTAAAACAGGATTAAACACTGAATGAAGATATATGAATCTAAATGGCTGATGATAAGTATCCCAAACCATAAGGTCAAAATCATCTCTAGTGTAATACCATGGTGATATGATAGTATCCATCGGGTCAATATTAATCACCTTTAGCATACACCTACCCCACAGAGCAGGGGTCCATATCCCCTCACTGCCCCAGAGTTCCTACTGTAGTCTTCTCTTTGGTATTGGCTTACAAATGAGCAAATGGCAAGTAAAAACAAAACTTTTGATCAAAGACCCAGTTAGTTAAATATGTGGAACTGTCCCCTGTAAAATATTTGTGATGGTTTTTTAAGCCCTCCCATGCTAAATGTAGCATTGAATACTTTAATTTAGTTGGAAACTAAGAAACATAGAACATAAAGAGTGATTCTTCATTTTTTTGAAGTGATTCTTTTGTAACAGACTTGGATATAATATATTGTGAGCACTGATTTTTTTAAGATTTAAAACTATTTTAAAACCACATTTCAAATATAATTCAATCTGATATTGCAACTCCCTCTACATCTATAGAATATTAGGATTTAACTGGTTACACTTGAAAAACAATGAATATAAGAGAAGTCAAAGATCTTATTATAATTCTTTACAATTATATCTGTGTGCTTTTAAAAGTTTCTTAAAGTATTTCTCATGTTATTTTCAATAATCTTTATATAAATCTGGTGAAACATTGAAAACAATATAGTGTTATTATCATGTTTTTTTTTTTTGAGACAAGGTCTCACTTTGTGGTTGAGGTTGGCCCTGAGCTCCCTAGGCACCCCAGGCAAGCCTCAAACTCAGTAATCCTCCTGCCTCTGCCTCCCGAATGCTGGGATTATAGGTGTGAGCCACCATGCCCGGTTTGTCTCCAGTTTTTAAGGGAAGAAAAATAGACTCAGCTACAAATTTTCACTGTTTGGCATTAGTTTTCTTCCCACAAAATCTTAGATTGAAGATCATTTTATATATATACATCCTGAGATCCATGTAACTATGTCATTTACATATAGTCAACAGTGAAAGAATCTATATCTTATTACCAAATATAAACACTGGACTTCTAGACCTATTAAATTATTGTTAATCTCATGAAATATTAGATCAGAATACTAAATAATAAATGTATGTATTTTTGGAGAAGCAGGACACATCTATTAAAATTGCATTGCAGAAAATGATAGAGAAATTTGAGAATAAGTATTACTATTGTCTCCTTTATCTCTTCAAAGCATTTTACTTATCAGAAGTCAATATACATAATAAGTAACATCTTAACCAAAACTAATCTTAGTAAAATTAATTATATCTCTAATTTTATTCTATCTTTTCAGCAGGCAAGTTGTAGCTAGGTACCAGCAGACAGACATACTAGGAAGGCTAATGGAAGGATACAGAGAAAGTATGATTTACCTAGTAAGCATCTCCTCCCACATACTTTTTTTTTTCCTTTTCTTATGTGTCTGTAATAAGCTACACAGCCTTCTAAAATCCATATGTGGCATCTTAGGCAGAATCATTTACAAAGCCCACAGATATCCCAAATTATTCTCAACTCTTTTTATTTCTGATAATCTCTGGATTTATTTTGCATTTATTTTTCCATGCTTTCCTTTGTGGTCTTTGATCTTCTTCTTATTCAACATCCCCCTCTAAAACGCTGCATAAAGGACATTTAGAATAAGCCACTGAGTAGAATTTTAATATTGAGAACTTCTCTTCCTACCCCTATATTTGCCCAAGTAAGTTTAGCGTTGTGTCTTTATATATCTCATTAGAAGTGTAGTTCTCCCACTTAGGACAGAGAGTGAAGTTTGAGAATAATATAAATGTTTGCTGTATTTGTTAGATTTTAGTATATAGTTATACACTTAATCTGAAGGGGTAGATATATGAATATAAGATGTATGTTAATGGATATTCTGAACACATGAACATGTCTTCATGGAAACATCACCAATAATTCTTTTCAGTGATACATTTGCCCGATCCATCTGGTGATGTTTATTAGTTTGTCCTTTGACAGTGAAATTATATTTGCCTAGGTTCTTTTAAATGATACTAGTCTTCTGTCACTCTGAAAGATTTTAAAACAAAAGATGTTAACATAGTTGTTGGAGATTTTGAATTAGCAGCATTGACTTTTCCACAAAGAACTGCTGCTCGTATAGGGAGGTATCTGAGTGAATTTGATATAATGTCCTATGTGGGCAAAGGTGGCTGCTACCAAGAAAAGCCTATCTGTTCACTGAAGGCTTTGGGATGAGGAGAGCCTTTTATTTTAGTGATACAGTATACAAGGACAATAGCTGGTTCACGTATCTGATTGGTACATCAGCTGGCAACAGACAAACAGAATTGTCACCTATAGGTAGGAACGGCAGGGAACTTGCTGGGACTGATTTGGGATGGCCATGTGTCTGTAGTGCCATCTAGCTCCAAAACCTGGGCTGTTTGGATTTATCTTTCTTAGTTTAAATGCTATATCATCCTCTTTCAGCAAATGGAAGTTAGAGGTTATTGGCATGCCACACCATTTTGGCGGCATCTCTTGCCATAGCCTGACACATTGTATCTTCTGACTCAGACATACCTTTTGTCAGGGCTGCAATAATTCAGTGCATTAAAAGAGCACCTGGCACGGCGATGGAAAAAATTGGTTCCTGATTCCTGGTTTCATTAGCCACGCTGTGTCAGTAGAGGAAACAAACATCAAACAAATAATTATTTGTGTTAGGTTAAGAGAGATTTTGAAATTAGAAGTAAGAATATTTCATTAATGTGTGGAATCGGTGGAACAAATGCTACAGAGCTCTATTTGATACAACGTGAGTATTAAACCCCTATAAAAGATGCCCATTCTTGGGCCGGAGGGTTAGCTCAGTGGTTCCGGCGCCTGCCTCGCAAGCGCAAGGCCCTGAGTTTGATCCCCAGTAACCACATATAATGCTGGGCGTGGAGACACACCCACCAACAATCAACACTGCATACCACAAGGCTGGGCGTGGTGGCTCATGCCTGTAATCCCAGCACTCAGGAGGCAGAGATAGGAGGATTGCTGAGTTCGCAGCGGCTTGCCTGGGCACCGTAGTGAGCTCAGGGCCAGCCTGAACTACAAAGCGAGACCCTGTCTCAAAAGCAAAAAAAAAAAAAAAAAAAAATGCCCATTCTTTAATAATGTGCCCTTATTTGTACTCTAACCCTTAAATTTCAATTCAAAAGTGATCATAAGTGGTATCTCACAGTAACTTTGAACCCCATTCTTCATCTGATCTTAGTTGAGAGGCCAAGAAGCAATTAACCCAACTTTTAATAGGTTAAAAATAATGGATTTTAAAACTATGAATAATTTTATGAAACACAGTAGAAAATTCCATTAATTTGTCCATGAAGTCAATAAAATAAGTATGCTGCTTAAGTATATATCCTTAACTTTGTAACTGGAGTAGCTAGAATTTTCATGACAGTTTGTTAGGAAAAAAGAAAACTATAAAATTTTAACTTATAAAATTGTTTAATTAAATGTGCCAGCATATAATAATAATAGCTACTCTTAAAACGAAAGTGTGGTTTTGCTATTTTTAACATGAGAATAGCTTTCCTTTGAACTATAAACCATAGTACTATCATTTTGAAGCTATGTTCAATATAACGCATAGGTGAAATAATTACTGAGGATGAAAAGTAGTAATTGGATCTGTAACTCCAATTACCCAAATGCATTGACCCATTTAGATTTATGCCTTTATTCATCAGGTTTGTGGGATAAGCTCTTCTATAGAGTATCTTTCCCTGAATTCAAAGATTCTACAACTTTACTCTCTAGAGAGCCAGCCAGAAATCATTGAATTATTTGCTAATTGTGAGCAAAATTTGTATTGATTTTTTTCTGTCTCTCTAGCTGATGTTAATAGCATCATACTACAGGTCACTAAATACTTTTCAGCACCATCTTATTGTCAAAGAATCACTTACTAAGACTAAATAGTAGACATCAAAGCTACTCAAACACACACACGTACTCACTGACACAAGCACAAAGAAAGCGATGACACAGGCAGTTAATATTCTCTTCCTTACTGCTCTGTCTCTTATGATAATCTTTTGCAATGCATATTGCTTATCTTGAAACAAATAATAATTGGAATGGATATTAAAACTACTCTATCATTTAACTCTAGCCAAGCCTGCTTTAACTTCTGGGAAGGAAATTCATTTATTATAAAGCCTAGGATTGCTACCACAAAAATTATAGTAACAAAAAACATCTGTGTTTTCTACCCTTGAAAATATAAGGCACATAACTTTTGTTTCACTTTGAAGTCACTTTATGTATGTAAAAAGAGACACCATATTTTTTTTAGTGTTCAAAGTCTATATGTAGTTTCTAGTAGGTGAAACTATTTCTATTGATGATAATTTCTATAAAACACACACTATATTTTAAATTAGAGATGCTTATTGGTTCTCATTGAAAAATAAAACATTGTTCAATATATTTGACTAAATAGAATAAAATATAGTTGAGGAAGAAATAGATATCAGTCCTTTGGACTCTCACAATAACACTTTGCATGGGAAAAGTCCTTTCTCCCACAGCCCCTAAATGGTTGTTAAAACCAATGTTCCTCATCTTTGACATCTGTTTGAGCAGAGTGAATCTGTTTTAAATTCCCAAATCACTTTCACTGTGACAGAATGCAGTAAATGAAGCAAAATGGTTTTGGGAAATGAGAAAGTGTAAACAAGCCAACTGAATTCTATTTAATTTCTTACAGTCGGAAGTTTTCCCAAGGAATGGTGAGATGACAGTTTGATACGAGAAAACCTACCGATAACCCATTGTTACTTGCGGGAAGTTCTAGTAAAATTTCCCTCAAGTCTGTGAGAATTGCTACTGAACCCAGACATTTTTAGTAGCAAGAGCCAGTACAAATGAGCTTCTCAACACTATTGCTAGAAACTATGAACATTTCTAGAGGAACAAGTGTGTTCACGAGATGGACCCCTTAAAGTTTAGAAAAAAAAAAAAAAACTGGTATCATACTTTCCTTGGAATGGACTTCATGTTTGTTATTTTTACAGCTAGAACATAAATAATGATATCCCTTTGAACTAATGAGCATTTTTCTTTAAGTATTTAAATTCAGAGTATGATATGATTAGTATCACATGTGCTGGTTCTAAAGTAAATGTTAGTAGTTGAGAAGTTCTTATGGAGAGCACAATAAAGATAGAATCCACGTATTTCATGCCTTTGTCCTATTTTTTAATTACAAATTTTTCAAAAAAATCCTTGAATGATAATATGATGTAGAGAAATGTATATACAGTGTTCACTTATTTAAGGTCATATGGGTAAGAAATATTTTCTTAGTATAAATTCTTATTTATTGTACATAAAGATTGTAAAATATCCTGGTACAATTGAAAGCCGTGGTTGGTAGAATATTTGCAAGATAAGTAGAATAATTCCTTCCATCTTTCTTCCTATATTCCTTGCAGTGTGATTTCATCAGTTCTTTCTCAAGAGGAAAAGTTTGTTCCTCCAGCATTTGAATTGTAACTGGCCTAGTGCCTTACTCTGACCAGTGACACGCAGTAGAAATGATGTGCAGAGCCTGCCTTACCAGGGACCTGCCTGCATATTCATTTACCCTTTCAGAATATTGATGGCACCTAGTCAGGGGAAGAAGTAGAGTGAATGAGCAGAATAACCCAGCTGTATAATCACACAACTGTGCCAGTGATAATAATCTGATCATGGCCGTCTTTGACCAGAAAGGCCCCTAGATGATTGTAGATGGACGAGTAGCCTCACACAAGGAGATCAGCTTAGCGAAATCAGCCCTATTCACAGCCCATGTACATGTCATCCAATGAAATACTTATTGTTGGTTTTTAAATTAGTTTTTTTAAGTCATGAGCTTGTGGGCTACTGAGGTAGCAATAGTTTGCTGATCCATATACTTCTTAAGAAATATTACAAGTACTGCTGATGGCTATGTACAGTTCACTGCCTGGCACAGAGAAGTTGCTCAGGAAAAAATGAAATAAACTAAAGGAACACTTTGCTTCCAGAGATTGGCAGAAACTGTAACACTGTGTGAATTTATTCTTGTGAAAATCACCTAATCCAGGCTGGGGATTTAGCTCAGGTGGTATCATGCTTACTTGGGAAGCACAAGGGCCCAAATTCATTTCCAGGTATCGAAAAAAAACACAAAAAACCTTCATCCTATTGCTCATCACTAGACTTAAGGTTATCATGAAGGTTTGACCTCATAAAATTGTTTATAGGAGACAACGTAAATGTATTTATATGCAAACTGTATGCAAATAATTATGTGTGTAATGTCGATACAGATTATCATTTTGTATAATTATATCACATTATTTGAAATAGAAAATTATAGATTACTTTTTTAATTGAATTATTTATTGGTGAATTTATGTACAGTTCACAATCACATTCAGCATTGGGGACTTTGTACCAGAATGTGACAGAAGTTAATTCTCAATTTTAATCTTATCCCTACACACCCACAAACCCCCACCCCTATATACATGCTATTTCTTTTTCTTTCCAAATCATATTTATTCTTTCCCCTCATTATGTTCCCCCACCACATACTTTTTGCAAATAATATATATGTATATTATATATATGTATGTTATATACATATATAATATATAATACACATATATATTATTTAATATATAATATACATATATATATATTATATATTATTTGCAATATATAATATATATATTCAATGAACTCATTTCACATAAGGGTATATAACAGCTATAGAAGTGAAATTAGCTTCTTTTTTTAGAATTTACACATAGTAAAAACTTTTCCATGATTCTATTGACTGATGTTTAGCAGATAAAACTTGAACGTGCAGTACATAACATGAAACAATCACTTTAGTAACAGAGGAAAATTGTTACTAATAGCATGAAAACAAAATACTGGTGAGAAAAGAGAGAAAGTATGCATTTTAAACTTTCTACTTCAAATTTTAAAAACATACTCATGAGTTAAATACATTTTAAGTGGCTGGAAATACAGTTGGGTTGGCATGTATTCTGAGGCATGCAAAGGGATAATACATGTGCTTAAAGTCTGAATTTTGAAGTACATTACTAAACAGATTTTCTCTATTAAAAATTAAAAAACCTTAATTTTAATCACCACCAGGACATTTTGGTTGCGCTTCATTCAAAGAATGGAAGAGAAGAATCCATGTCTTTCATTAAAATCTCCATCTAGCCATGTTTCCATCAGAGTTCACTGAAAAATGACTTATAAAACCAACAATTTTATGCATCAGATGACAGGTTTTGACAGAAACAGCACTGCAGTTTTTGCGATATGCTACATTTTAAGTGCTTAAACTGTGTGATTAGGTGTGCTTTATATGACTTCCACGTGCTTAGCTAGCAAAATCTGAGTTTATTTATACAAAATTATTCAAGTGAAAAAATGGTGTGTCTCACAGTGAGCAAAGTCAGGCCACGAAGGGGCCGGGGGGCACTGGGCAGCACTGTGCTACCAAGTGAGCCCTGCTGTGGTAAAATGGGAGGTAGAAACATTCTTGATAGCGCAATGACTTTTTATTTTCAACTGATCCAAAAATAAATATAAAGGAATTTTCTGCTTTAGCTTATATTATTTTAGCTCAAATAAAAAAAATAACCTACATGGCCTCTATAAATGGAAAAACATGTTGTCAAGTTATAAGTGTGCGAGAAGCTTTTGTCTCCTCCTGTGAGAAGTGTCCGGATGCTGATATTCAGATACTCTCCGGACAGTTTCCTCTGAGTGTATTTTAGAATAACTGTGTTGTGAAGTCAGCTGTTCCCTATTTAGAGTTGAGAATCCTATTAAGAGGTTTAAATCTTCTCTTTTCACTTTCTTATCAAGTCAGACATTTCACTCCTTATTGTTAGCATGAAATTTTGATGGTGCAAACTTAAACTAATATGAGACTTTCTATAAAGAGTGCTTTGCCTTATCAAAGAGGTCCAGATTTCCATCACTAAGCCACATGATTTTGGAAAATCACTTTCTGAAACCCAGACTCCTATACGTTTAAGATAGTAATTCCTTAAAAAGTTACGTGGGTCTTATAGAGATTATATGTTCTCTATAATGTCTTCTGAGTAATAAACACGTCAAGAATGGTAATTATTATTACAACTAGTAACTCAATAAATTTTATGTTTTGTCTTGCATTCCATCAATCAATGTTAAAATGTTTTATATGTTATTTGTGACTGTTTCATATATGCAGTTCTGATTTGCAAATATCAAGGTAGCAGAATATAAAGAAGTTTTTAAAAAGCTGGAGACTTCCTTGTGATATTTGTAATTTGAAGTCACTTTTGAAATTCTACCAAGTTAGAAACTATCTCCCAAATGCCTTAGTTGTTGTTGTTCTTGTTGTTTTTTACTGTCTTCATCAGTCAGGTTTAGTTAGAAGTTAGGTTTATTTATTGTCATGCATATGATTTTTCAGAAATCTAAATTCATTTCAGAACGTCCATGACTTCCTAAGGAAACCAGAATTGTTGCTACATAAATGTATTTATATCTGCTTTTAGACCTCAGTTTTAGCAGATTTTTCTTCAACAGTTTGAAATTCAGTATAAATAAGTTTCAGTAAGCAGCATTTATAATTTCTAGATCTTTCCATTTAAATCCTTTAAACTTTAATTTTTTTTAAGTTACCCTGTTAATTGACTTACAGTTACAGGATACTTCCAATTTTTTTTTAAAAGAGACACTTCTCCTTCCTCAGCTATTACTGTTATTATTCATTCTTCCTGGGTTTTTTGTGAATCACTACGATCTCTTAGTTCTTATCCATGAGCTCTCTTTTCTCACTATCCAACTCACACACTTAGGCAAACTGTCCTCTTGCAATGAGAATTAAATTGACAGAAATCATGTATATTCTGGTGCAGTATTATATCCTCTGACCACAAAATTTCACTTTCCCAAAGGGGATTTTATTCAGTATTTATTAAATAAATAAAAAAGAAGATAACTGCAAGATATCACCTTTTGAATTTGAGTATTCTGCTGATATCACTGAGTTTGGGTGATCGATTCAATTTCTTCCTTATCCCTCACCTTATTTTTGTCCACTCTTTCTATCTTTATCTTCTTATTCACCTCAAAATACAGGTTTATTTTTCATATATTTTAATCTTTATTGTTACATTGTACATACACATCATGATCACACTCAATATTGAGAATTTGTACCAGTATATGACACGATTTAATTTTCATTTTTCCCATTTCCCTAGTCACCCTCCAGCCCCCTCCCCTCAGTACATAAGCTTTGCTTCCCCTCCTTTTTTAATCACCATCGCATTCTTCCTTATTTTTAGGATTAAATTTTTTTAGGATTAAAATTCAGAATATGTATTAAGTCTGGGAAAGTATAGAGTAAGTGTTCAGTAAAAGGTAATTCACCTTAAGATATCCGACATAAAAATCTCAGGATTGCTTTCAAAATGGTTAACAATGAATATCATTCATGAGCCCTAAAATCAATAAATGTTTTTTCTATGAAACAGAATTTACTTATAGAAATCAGGAGAAACCATTTCATCTGCAGAAGTAGGTTTACACGTCAAGAGCACACATGTAAGCCAATGTGAAGAAGATTGCAATATTCTCTGAAGTTTCCGTTTTTCTTCTTTATCCTTCAAGTTTGTATTTCTCAGAATTATCAGGTCTCCTGCCATCTCACCAGGTAGTCTTCTAACCCTGTGTCTTCAGTCTCTCGTGGGCGCTGACATTTCTCTGATGTCTATTCACACCTGCGACATCCCAGATATGTATGTCCAAATGTGTTCCATAATGTCACTTGGAAACCTTATAGACAACATACTCTAATTTCTCCTTTGTCTAAAAGTAGTTACCACTTTATCTATTAGACAGCTCAGATATTTTATAAAGACTTATAGAAATATGATATATGCTCCACAAATGATCTTATCTGTCTTTTATTTTGAAAACATTTATTGAATAATCTCATCACTGTCTGAGACTGGAGCATACATATTAGATACAACATGGTGTCTCGTCCTCATTGAGGCTTACTTACATGGATTTATGCTTATTGTTTACAATTTTTCAGGCTAGCTTTTCTTTTAATTGCATCTGAATTTCTTATCCACTAACTGGAACTTGCAATTCAGCATTCAATGATTTTGCCTGCTTTTTGGCATTATTGCTTTATGTACATTACAGGATATGAAGATTAAAATAAATGAGAGGTAATCTATTCTAAACTCCTGAATACAGATACTAATTAACCTTCATATCACTAGAGACATTTTCTATTGTAAAGGAGCAACTATAATGTAGTATGCAAAATATAGTTAATATTCTTAATTATTTCTGAAAATTATTGTTTTTTTTCTTTTTGATAATGTAAAAGTCAAGTTTTTTGAGATATATTTCAGATAAAAAATTCATTCTGTTTAGATGAACATTGTATAACCTTTGCAAATGTATCAATATGACCAACCCCCACAATTTATTTCTATAGTATTTATAAGCAATGAAACAATAATGAAAGCTTTTGATGCCTGAAGTCAAATGTTAGGATATAAAGTCAGACATACCAGCCTACTGCAAGTGAACATGAGGTATTGTCTTTAAAACCTAAAGCATAAAAACTTTCAAATTTGTAGATAAGTCATAATTCCAGTGGACTTCTAGCTCCCAGAGGACAGAAATTGTTTCTGATGAACTGTCATTTCTGAAGTCTTATTTGACTGCACGACAGAGAAGCACATTAACAAACATGAAATTAATGTAAAGAGCCCATTGCTCCAGTCAAAGCAAATAGCACACTGGCTTTCTTTTAATCTGAACATGCAGTAGCAAAAGTGAAGGTACATCACTAAGAGATCAGAGGACTTCTGATGTGTCTTACCTACCTCACAACAACCTGTCCTTCATTCTTCCCTCTATCTGCTCAGGACTTTCATTCTCAATCCTCATTTCTCATAAGTGATTCTGTGGGGGAAAAATAGAACTTTACAGTCTTTTTGAGAACATAATATCCCTCAAAATATTACTCTGGGCCTTGCTATAATAATTTTGTCCCTTTTTGATATAAATATCTACTAGTATATTCCTTTTGTATTTTCTGCCTTGTTCAAAATTGATGTTTATTTTGATAGTTTCTCTGTTGCTTACCAGTAGACATAATCATGCTTATAAAAAGTCCTCCATTTTGGTTTACTACTTCTGCATTTTCTGGTGTACTGATCAGTGTAGCAAGACTTAAGTTGGTCTCATCAATTTCTATCTAATTCTACTGTTGTCATGTGGGAAATAGACTTAGGTGAAGTCACAAAGTCCTTTGCAATTAAATTTCTTCATATTGTATACCAGGTTTTATATTCACAGACCTTTTCATTTAGGTATTACTCATCCTAATACTTCAAGCAAAAGGCTGGAGATTTTTATATTAATCTTCTACACAACAAAGTTTATGCTTTGACACCACTTTAAGCCTGTTTTGATATGTTCTGTATAGCCATTTTTCATTAGTCTATTACCTATCTGACCTATAATATTTAAGTTGGACATGTTGGTGTTTCCTTAGGAAACACTGGAATTTGTAAATCATATATTGTTCAATAAGATTTGTAGTTTGTTGGTATGAAATAATTATTAAAGTATTGTTACAATTTTCTAGAATTATTTTTCATGTTTGCTCTTTTATTTAATCAAAGCTTTATTCTATTTTTCTTCTTTACTGCCTCTTTGTGTTTGTTAGTTTATATCCATTCATTTGTCATAGAGGTTGACACAGTGCTTATGGAAACCGTATATGAATGATCATGGTTTAGATGACTTATTTCCTCCACATCTCCTACATTCAAAACTATCTGTAATTTGTCTACTGTCTCCTAGGTGAGGACAGTGACTTAAAACTAAGAGATAGAAAAAGGAACCTGACAAGTTGCTAATATAGATATTTTATTCACTGGCTTGGGACTTCAAAAGGGTGAAATAATGCTGAGAGATAATAAAGAAAAATGAAACTATGACAAAAATACAACTAAACAACCAATTTGTCAATAGGTAGCAGGCAGCATTGCTGCTGTAATTAGTGAAGCTTGATTAATTATAATCATTTTTTGTCTTTGAGAAAGGGACACCGACATTAAAGAAATCATGTTGGGGCAGTAACAAGTATTACTGAAAACAATTTTAAGTAAAACTAAAGAACTAAGGGAAAGAAACCATGGAGACAAATATTCAAATATTGTGACTCTAAATATGGATTTTCCTATAATAGCTACCTTTGTGACTATCGTTGATGAGGGTAAAACAACTGTTTCTTTTATTTTAAATACTGAAGGCAATAATCAATATCTTTTTATTAACTTAATAATTGTTTCTATCAATATATCTGTATCTATCTCTTCATATACATATTATATATGTGTCTCATTTACAAAGCAATTTTCATACCTTTATTTAGAATATGCTCTTTTGAGCTTGATTGAACTAAAGAACTTTGTCAAAAATATTCCTATAAGTAGGAATTCCTATAAGAGGAAGTCTTAATGTAAATGTAAATTTTTATTTTCATTCTCTATTTCATGCTTTATACAGTATATGTCTTCTTGTTGTAGATTGTATATGAATTATTCAGAACATATAATCTGTATTCTTTTTATTGTCTCTGATTCTAAACATCCTAATAAGTACCCTAGAGTAAAATGTGCACTCCTTGTAAAATTTCAAGTATAAATAATTAGAACACATGTAGATATTGACTAGTGAAGAACAATGATTGAAATTGAAAGTTGTACTATATATTTTTTGCATATATTGTGAACTTTTTCATAGTTTGATACAGTGAACAAATGAACTTAGTCACTGAGCATGCAAAACTAAAATAAGAGTTGCAGTTTGTAGACATGTAACATTAGTTATGTTTTATTAGCAGTGGGAAAAAGTGCAGACTTGGCTCTACTTCAAAGGAAGAAATACTGGGTTTGTAGAGAGAAGGTAGGAGGCCATCTTGTCCCTGACGGGCAAACAGATGTGAAAGTATTCATTATCTCATGCTTTAATAGAACCTAAGAGATCTATAAGGTGCTGGCTTTTCTGGAAAACTTTCCTTCCATTCTAATTAACTATTGAGTCTTAATGTACAAAACTGAGATGCAAAAGCAAAATAAAATTAAATTAAAAAAACAGGCAAACTTCATCTTGATTGATCAAGGCAGCACACCAAGCAGAAGACCAGAGGGAGCGGAGCAGAGGTGCCACTGTTCACAAGGGGTTGATGTTTTCAACTTGCCTGAACCCAATCAGGCTGGCATGAACCCTGCAGATTCTTTTGTGCTTCCTCTCCACATTATTCAAATAGAATATGGTCACAGATCACAACATTCATTGTAGAAAGGAAGACTGCACTCACTTAGTGCCCACCATGGGCGTACATCCAAGCCAAATATGGTGAGAGGAGGCAGAGAGGAAGTCGGCGTCAGAGCCCCGTCTTCTTCTCCCCGTCACGCGTCATCCTTCTGTGTCCAGTGCTGACAGATGATGCGTGGCACTGTAGATAACCGTAGTGTTCGCTCCCACGTGGAGCGGAGATTACGCTGTCGCTTCAGCCCTTTCAGAGTCCAGCACACCCAGCC
Source organism: Thryonomys swinderianus (assembly GCA_004025085.1). NCBI lineage: Eukaryota > Metazoa > Chordata > Mammalia > Rodentia > Thryonomyidae > Thryonomys > Thryonomys swinderianus. The sequence continues at coordinate 63,364 of PVIC010000168.1, forward strand.
TTACCACGGATGAGCAATCTACAGGCAGTATTAGTCCCGCTTGAGTAACTCTTGATAACCCTAAGAAGTCAATTAAAGATGTCACAGGGTGGGCTGGGCTGCCTTTCTTGTTTACAGACTCTTGGAGAGTGGAAGATGAGACTGTCCGGAACACGTGCTTCTTGGTTTACAAGAAGCAAACATATGTATCATTTGCCTTGTTTTGTGTTTATTGCTTCAACTTTTTGTGTTTTTTTCGTTGATCTTGAATTAAATTATTCATTTTTAGATTTTCACCCGAAGTAGCTATGATAATGATAATCAGGTCCCTGTCAAAGTCAATACTGCAAACATTTTCTTAGGCTCAGTTAAAAATATATAAAGAAAAATTTTGCAGTTTGGGGCATAGCACAAAAATAAAAAGAGATTATTTTTTAAGTATCTACACCCAAACAAGAACTAAATTATTGTTACTAAAGCCAGGCATAAAACTGTTTAATGTGAGGTGAATTATATGTATTTATTTACTGTTTATCAGTAACAACTTTCTTTTGCTAAAAATCTCTACTCCCATTTAATTTTTATTGAGAATATCCAAAAAGTAAATAGCTATTTCCCAATTTAATATAAATCAAAATTAAAATGTCATGAATATTTATCAAAATTAAAAATGTAAATGCACAACCAGATTTTTCAGGTCCAGTAAGTTTTATTTTGCTGGTACAAAATATTATTAATTATTGTATTTAATTGATGTATTGTATTTAATTGTATTAAAATAATGTAACAAAATGTTTGCATTTTTATGTGTAACTCACAATTTAGATACATATTTACATACTCAGAAAAATTATTAAAGGGAAAATATATATGTTATAATAAAAAACATGAATCTTTAAACATCTTTATCTACTTAATTTTACAAAAACATGATAATGAATGGCTAGTTGCTTTTGGCCAGGTGTGTGATACATATCAAAAATACTTCGACTTAGTCAATATTTACTTAATCCTTATTACCTCCATGGATAATAAATTCCAGTATCCCTGCTTTAACTGTGAGGAAACAGAAGCATAGAGAAGGTAATAACCTTCCCTAACTCCCATAGCAGTACTCAAAATGTAGGCTTTCATTCACCAAAATCTTTGGGCCTAAATTTGACAAAACCATCTCCAAGATGGTCACAATTTTTACTAACTTATGTTAAAAGTAAACGACAATGCAAGCTGGGCCTCTCATTTTTTTTTTGCATGATATCAACATGATTTAAGAATAGAAGGGAGAAAAAGACTGAAGCTAATAGAGAGTTTAATTTTACCAATGGAAAAGGTCGTCTAAGTAGGGCAAAAAGTGAAGCTACGATCCCAAGTGTTTGAGCATATCATCAAAATGCAAGCTCATTGTTGAAAAATATGCAATGTAATTATGATCATCTGTTCACTCACCATTAGCTTTTGTTATCGAAGTGTTTTTTTAATGAAAGAAGAAATTATACAGAATCAAGTTCGTGTTAGGGATTTATTCAAACTAGGACATTTCATTAAGAATTTTGAATTAAAATTAGATTTGGGCTAATGTTCAAAATCATCAGCTCACAGCAGCGTACAATAACTGATTATAATGAAGACCTTAGTTATCAATATAATTATTTTAATACATTTTGGTTAGTAGGTTCCAAAATTATAAACTATATCAAATTTTGCCTAAGCTTTTATCATAATATTTTAAAATGCAAGATCTGAAATTAACAAATGATCAATTTTTAAAATCCTGGTTCTTTTTATTAGCTAGATTAGTCTGGGCATCTTGAACATTCAGTATGTTTATTCATGAAGCTTTAACTTGCAAGTGAGATTCGCACTGGCCTTTTGGTTGAGAAATCTTTGCTGCATAATAGACCCTGCTCTACCTCACTGTTCTGGGTAACTGAGGTATGCTAAAATAGAGAATCAGAACATGATATTACAAGTTTATGACTGTAGGAATTAGTGATATATTTCTAATGAAAAGTAAAACGACTTAGGTATTAACTTTGAACTTGGGAGACTACTAGCATTTTATGGAAGATAATTATAGAATTAGCATCTTCAAAGAACAAGACATTTCTCATGCACTAAATGAATAAAATCTAGACCAATGTAGAAAACTTACTACTTAGGGTTCACAGTAATAATTAAAAATGCAGTTTAATTAATAATAAGAGTTGAAATAGTCCATTGACATTTTGTACAGTAAGCATTTACTATCCACAATATAGCATAGTGCCATGGATCCTGTACTATACTACTTGGGGTACAATAGTAAACAAATTGAATTGTCCCTATATTCTTAAAGTTAGTTTAGATTCTCCCAAAGTGACATAAATAATATAAAAACAAATATAATTTCACATGATATATGACGTGTTGGGATAGAGGAATCAGAGGGATGGGTGTGATGTGTGATCTTACTGCTCCTTCAGACTTGATAGTTTTAAGCGTCTACAGCCATACCACCCTGTACTCATCTGATCTCAGACTTGATAGTTTTAAAAGGGAAACCAGAAGGACAGACATAACTGGATTTGACAGATCAACAAAGGAAGGCTATAGGATGCTGGAAGGTCGATTGAGGCTGGGCTGACTGGATGGCATAGAACGTGTACCTGAATGGATAAACGAGCTTGGCAGAAGAGGAAAGGGTCCACATGGCTGAGAAGAATCACAGAGAAGGAATAGCTAGCGTGACATGAGAGACAAGTTCTCAAGATACCTGAGAAGTCAGAATGAGTATTTTGATTTTCTTCTAAATGTGATGGGGAATCCTTTAGAGATACCTACTCAGAGTATGACAAAATTTGCTTTTCTATTTGTGCAAAGCAAGTCTATTTTTCTATGTTTTGTATTCTTCATTAGCACATGTTTCCAATACTTAATGAATACATTGCTCGTGGCGAGTTTGTACATGTACATGATACATCTTATTTCTTTTCTTTATCCCTTTCCCCTCCTCTCCCTCTCCCTTTCTCCATCTTTTGGTCTCCTTTGCTTTTAAAAATATCTGCCTTTCAGTGTCTTATCATTTATTTTGCTCTGTAATGTGATTTTTAAAGACATCGGTCTTCTGCATGTCAAGTTGACTACAGGAAAAATAAGAGACAAATCAAGATTTTTAGAGGTCCTTGGCAGGATGGCATGAGTGATGATAGTGACTCCAGCATCAATAGAAGTAGCAGTAAAGATAATATTAAATGGAGGCAAAGTACTGGATGATATTCATGGTCAATGGGCCTTACCAGTTTGTCAGTCTGGCATAGGGGTGTCTATCCGTGTGTGGCAGGAATGAGGAAAAATTGTCCCTTGAGCAATGTATGCATGATAATACTATATGCAAAGGTAAGGGAATTCAGGAGATGAAAGTTTTTATGATAAAAATCAAGATTTTCATTTGTCCATGTAAAATTTAAGATACTGAAGTGGCAATACCAGCAGGGCAAGTGGGGTAAATTTAAAACAGAAATCCCAGTGAGGCCTTTGGGCTAATCACATACATCCTGGTGTCATTAGCATACAGTAGAATTGGAAGAACTTAACTGAGAAACTGAACCTCTCGATTCTGCATGATATCCACAGGACTTAGGAATAGAACATTTCCAGCAAAGAACACAGAAAAGGTATGTCTCACAGGATGAAAAGATAAAAAGTCTATATTTAAAATAGTTACATTTTGTCTAGTCTTAATGAAGAATTGGTATGTGAGAATAAAAATGTTGCATATGAATTTTCCATATAGTAACTCTCATCAAGTATTTTAAAGCTCTTAAATAGAACTAAAACACTAAGCAAGAAAATTGTGAAATATTTACTTCTGTATTGAAAATAAAGATAATTTCTAATTTAATTTTCATTGCTGTTAGGCTCTTGAGTTTTACAAGACTTCACATATGTTGTAATTAAGAGAATTAATCAAATTCGATTAAATATCCTGTACTGCATGAAATTTCTATTCTATCTACACATAAAAATACTGATAGTAGTAAAAACTATCTCAAGTAATGTTTTAACCAAGCACAGTGGGTCATGCCTATATCCTAGCCCTAGTCAACCAGGAGGATTTCTGTGTGTTCAAGGCCAGCCTGTACTATAGAGTGAGACCTTGTCTCACAAGGAAAGAAAGAAAGAAGGAAGAGAGAAGATAAATATATTTTAGTATAATTTAAAATGAGTTTCTATTCCATCTTTAATGTGATGTTTTTCTTTTAAAATCTATTTATTAGTGTCTATTAATTTTATGAAATACTGGGCTTCAGTGTAACATTTTCATAACACAGGAACAATATGATTTGATGGTATCCAATATCCCAGTCTTCCCTTCCCCCACCCACTCATGTATTCCTCTTGTCTAATCAGTCTTTCTTCTATTTTCATGTCATCATTTTCATATTGTACATATCAAGAGAAATAAATGGTATGTGAGTTCATGAGTCTGGCTTACTTTGCTTAACATGATAGTCTCCAGTTGTATGAATTTTTCTTTGAAAACCTAATTACGTTCCTCTCCATGGCTGAACCATATGCCATTTTGTATGTGTGCATTTTAGTTCTCCATTCATCTGTTGCATCTAAGATGGTCTGTCTTTTGGCTAATCCTAGATTTCTACTGAAAGGAACATGTGTACATGGAACCCTATAGGTACATGGAATGTAATCCCTTTGTTCTATAGTAGACAGAGGTACAGCAAGGTCCAGTTTTCATTTGGGAAGAAACCTGCACACGGATTTCTGTAATAGCGGTGCTCTTCATCTAATTTCATAACTCTTTCCTCAAGGTTAATTTTATTGCCTAAAGTAGAATATAATTCATGTTTGGGCATGCCATTAATTATCATTCTATAAAACAGTTAAACTATACACAGTGAGCAGAGGGCCAGCCTGAACTGCAAAGCGAGACCCTGCTTCAAAAAAAAAAAAACCTAGATATTGATTGATATCATTACATTTAACATATATATATATATATATATATATATATATTTATAAGTTGCTATTTATCCAGTTCACTAGCCACTTAAAGACATAGGTATGATAACTCACTAAGCAAGTTACATATCCCGATCAGCATTAATGTGAGGCTTACCATTGTCTTCCATATATTTTATTGATATTAACATTAAAAACACCAACATTCCATAAGTTTTGTATTTGTATTCCTATGTGACTTTTTTGTTTGTTTGTTTGTTTGTTTTGAGACAGGGTCTTGCTTTGTAGTTCAGGCTGGCCCTGAGCTCACTATGTAGCCCAGGCAAGCCTGGAACTCAGCAATCCTCCTGTCTCTGCCTCCCGAGTGCTGGGATTACAGGCATGAACCACCACACCCAGCTCCTATGTGACTTTTTATAAAACCATGTTTTTATACCCTCCTTAAAGCTCTGACATCCGTCCAGTTGAAGCAGACAGTATGATACAAGAAGACTTAAGGAATATATTTTCTATTGACTTTATATTAATACTGTTAAATAGATACATTAATAATTAATGCATCCATAGGATTTAAAATTTTTAAAGTATAAAACAAATGTAGTAAAGTCCTTCACTTGCCCTCTTATTTTCCAGGATTTTTATTTCCTCAGAGGCACGTGTTGTTATTAATGTCTGCTGTGTTTTTCCAGAAATGATTTTACGTACATGCAAGCACATTCCAGCATGTTTACTTTGTTCTTGTAATTAATTAAATCATGGGATTCATGTTCCCAACCCAGCACTGAAGCTCATTTGTCTACAATGCCTACCTTTGTGAATCTTTCTCTCTTTTGTGCTTTACAGATTTTTTGTTGTACTTGCTCCGATACTTTATGTCTTCTCACAGATTGTGGTTTCTGAGCTATATATGGTAACTGTCCTAAGTCTCTTAAGGACCCTGAAGGGAAGATCTCTGCTTCAAATATCATGCACTCCACGGTAGTGTCTTGAACCAACAAAATAGGCAATATATATTTGTTAGGTAAAAAAAGTGAAAAAAAAAAAAGAAAAAGGGAATCCCATTGTTAGCCAACGTGAACGATTATAGCTATGGTTGGTTAAAAAGAGAACAAGAAATATCTACTTATCTGGTACCAATTAAGCAAGGCAAAATGAAATGCTATACCAAAAATCACCTTTTAGAAATGAAAGTAAGGTAACTTATTGGGGAATGTTTATATTCTTGTTAGGAACTTTTGAAATGTTTGCTAGCATTTTATAATATACATAATGACCTATAAATACATTTGAGTTAAAATTGTATTATTATACAGAGATCATAGCACTCCCAATACTCATTTGTTGTATCTATCACCTTCTTTTAGAAATAGCATAACATCTGGCCATCATTACACTTGTCCCAAGAAATCCAAACTGATTATTAATCTACCTCTGTATATAAATCTGTGTGGTAGATTTGCCAACTTATGTGGTAGCCCTCTTTAAAAATTTCTGCAGCATCATCTTTAACACCACAGTCATAATACCCAATGTCTAAGGATGTATATAGTTTTATCTTTGACTTTAAAAGTATTTAATTTAGAGAGTAAAATGTATGGTTATCCAATTGAAAGATTGTATTGGAAACCTATGACTGTATCTTCTCCTAGGTACTTGGCAAATTTAAAAAATGGAATTTTACTGTTTGTAGACAGCTTTTTAAGTGAGTTAGGCAAAATGGTTAGTTAATTTGAGGCATGAACATGGTTAACACTAGGGATTAAGATAATGTGCCAGTGTTAATATAGTACTAAGGCATTATGAAATCTCTGTTCTAAGTTTAAACAAATGGAAGTTTGTTGGATTTTCCATGAGTTTTACATAGCAGGCATTGGTGTAATTATGAAGAAATAGGCAGCAAGGTAGTCATCTCTGTGTAGTGAGCTGGTTCTTTCAAGACAAAAAGGAAGTGACTCTGGTTTTTGTCTCCAAGAATTTTGAGAGTGAAAGTATAGTAAGTTCAGTTAAGTTCTCATGTGGGGAGTAAAAGAAGATCCCAGGAATAGAACACAGTAGCACTGTTGGGGGGAATGTAGACTAGTACAAGCTCTATAGAAATCAGTGTGGAAATTCCTCAAAAAAACTAGGAGTAGAGGTCCCATTTGACAACTGCTAAGGTCCTGCTAGGTGTGTACATGAAAGAATTAAAAGAATCATATCATTGTGACATATGTGCAACCATGTTCATAGCAGCTCTGTTTGTGATAGCTCAGTCTTGGAAACAACCCAAATGCCCATCACCTGGAGACTGGATAAAGATGTGGGTTTTCTTTATAATGAAGTATTACTCTGGCTTAAAGAATGATAATTTTAAGTCAATTATACTCAATTGGACATACTTTAGGACATACTTGTAAGTGAAATAAATAGGTCACAGTTGTGTAAATACTGTATCTGTTCTTTGGTATGAGAAACTGAAGATGTTAATGAGTTCTAGAACGTATGATGCATATTGTGAAATTGAAAATATTGAAAGGAAAATGTGGAGGGGTGAGTAAGGAGGGGTAAAGAAAAAATGTGATAGTCATTAAAAAAGGGTAAACAAAGGTTATCTATTCAGTGGGTGGGGAGTTATGGGATGGGTAGGGGAATGGGAAAAAATGAGAATCAAATCATGTCATTTACTGATACAAATTCCCAATATTGAGTATGATTGTGATGTTTATATACAATGTACCCATAAAGAAAAAATAAACTTAAAAAAAAAAGAATAGAATAGCCTGGGACTCTAAAGAACAAATTAAATTTGTGCCCTAATGTTGAACCTGTGCTTTGTGGCTGGCCGGCCAAGGCTGGTTCTAGTTCATGCCTGAGGGAGTGGTGGGATACCTTTTCAACCACTCTTTGCAAGAGGCTTTTCTCTAGTTTCACATAAAACCTGAAATTTTGATAAAAATAGGCATACATTTTTAAATAGGCACTTTTCAGAAGAATACACATATTCTTAATTTTTGTTACAGGAACTCACATTTATTCATACTTTAAAAAGATGTTGAGTTAGTTTAGAGTACATAGAAAGTCTGGAGGGAGGTGGACTTGGCACCAGTCAGATAGCTTTGTGCTTTTCCTAGTAAACAAAAACTGTCAAGCACATTGTTTTCCTGTCACTGTCGTGGTGTGATGTGAGTTTCCTGAAACAATTTAAATTTTGCCTTGACGATATTTGCATTTATGAAAGTGCTGAGGTTCACTCTCTGCTTCTCTTTCTGTTATTTAACTGACAAAACATCGTGATGCTTTTGAAAATTTTCAGTAGATTCGTAATGAGATTGCTGAATGCTAACTGTAATATTCAGAATTCATTTGGTGGCAGAAGAAAAGATGGGCGTTAGGGTTCTGGGATAGAAAAGTGAGGTGATAGAACTTTTTAATGAGCGAATTGAAAAATAAATATGCTACATTCTGAATAGGGAAATGCTCCAAGCTCCTTGTCATGTAACCATCAAATTGCACATATCTTGAAGAATATATCACACTACATCCATTTCAACAAGATTCTTGGGAGTGTGGAGTAATACCAGTATTTTCTGATGTGGATATATGCAAATAGATATGTGCAAATCTTCCTGTTGAATAAGTAAAGAGAAAGAGTCCACAGGCATGGGGGATATGATTTTTTAATTAAAAATTCAAATAAAATCTAATCTAGATAAGCTTTGGTGCATGTTCCTGTGCCAAAAAAAAAAAAAAAAAAAAAAAGTAAAAGAAACAGCACTCAAACTATTCCTTTTTAAAGGTCATTTTAAAAGATTATTACAAAGTTCAAATGAACCCTCCTCCTAAATGAACCTCCAGTAGTTATCTTTTAAAAATATGTTCTTAAAGTGAATGAAAAAAACAAACTTTTCAGTTCAAAATAATACAGTTGAGGTTCACAGAAGCACTGTAATATGTATCTCTTTTATTTGGAGATATGTTGAGTTTTAGGTACTGCATAAGGGGGAAAGATAAAGCATTAGGAGTTTTGAAGCAACTAGCATTCTTGACAAGGAAGGTTGACCTTGACCTTCTTCTCCTTGCAACCCCCATTTCATCAGCAGGGGTGAGATTACTTTGAGGCCCTGCCAATAGGTAATAAATAACACATAAATTCCAGGACACCCTTGCACTGTAGGGTGCCCTAATGTGCAATAATCCTTAGACTATTGAGTTTATATCTCACGACATCTGGCAGATACTTGGCCTTGTAATTCATGTTGATCATGCACATCAGAATACACCATGGGAGAGAAATATTGGACCAATAATTCCTTGATACGAGGAGAAGCTGGAATGGCAAGAAAATGCTGCTGAGACCAGGTACCCTGTGATCGGCTCAGTGCCGAGTGCTGTAAAAGCTGATCCCTTTGATGAGGGCTAACAAGGTGGGAGGAGAATTGTAATCTATTGGGATCCAGAATTAGCCGCACATTAATATTTACTTGATAGCACTCTTCATTTTCTTTATTCAGGTTGATAGGTGTAGCTATACAGGAGTAATGCATCTTAAAGTGTGAATTTAAATGTATACTTACACACGTTTTAAAGTTAAAAATGCACAAATATTTTTAATTTAAATTTGTATAAATGTGTATAAATGGAGGTGTCTCCTTTTAAAGTCTTTTTTTATTTAGTCACATGGTGAGAGGTGAAGGAGGGAATAATGGGGGTGGTTGAAGGAAAGAAAAATAGTGGGGAAAGAATACTTTCTATCAAACACCTGTAATAAGACTTCCGGGTGCCTAGCAGTTTTCCTGCTTTGGCTGAAGACCTGTGGCTTGTGGGAAAGGAAACAGATGGAAAACTGAGAAGCAGACAGATGGTTATTTGTAATCATCTGGGAAATGCAAATCCTATAAAATTGGTATGCTCGTTTTCTTATTATTTACTTATCTAGTTGTATCCAAGTTCAGTTCTAAGGAAACCAATGTGACGTTATAAACTTGAATAATCTGGGATTTCCCTCTCGCTGCCGTATTGAGAAATGCTATTTAATGTTGTTTGTTTTTCAAACCTCATTTTTCCCCTTCCCCTACCCACCCTACAACCCCGGCCCTATATTCACAAGCTCTGCATTCTTTTTCTAACCATCATTTTTTTTTTCTTTCCCCTCATTACTTACCCCTAAACCTCATTTCCCTTTGAATATTTAGTATTTCACAATATCTAGCATGGATTCTCTCATTCATACCAGAGAAAAGATGTGATATTTACATATCTGTGACCTGTTTATTTCGCTTATAATCTCCGTAAGCACAGGCAGTTTTGTGACCAGGACTCAACTTAGTCCTAAATGAGCAGATGCTCAAAGGCAGTTGTTTGGGAGCTGAACAGAATATTGGAGAAACAGAGAGAAACCTTCATGGACTTCACATATTTAATACTGGCATTTCTGGACACCACCCCCTTGCTCATTTACTATATTTGGGCTCATTCTCTAACTTGCTTTTGTCCCTTTTGATTATTGTGTGATTCTGAAGACATCAATACCACATAAAAATTTTTGTGGGCAGTGACTCTTTAAGGAAGAAAAAAAAAAGGAGCTGATTAAACATTGATTAGCCTCAATCCACAACTTCCGCTTAAGCTAATGGGTAATGGAGAGGGTATGCAGATCCCTTCAAATATCAGATGTTCGGCTTTGCCAAAAATAGGACTTGCAAGCGTTGAAGGTGGGCCAACTGCTGGCTCCTTGTCTGCGAAGCAGAGGAAATGACTGCCAGAGACAGGCCTCGAGTCTGCCGTGGTCAGCTGTCACGGGTTCGCAGTGCCACGTGTGATCCAACAGTTTATGAATGATCTCAACACTCGGTCTCCAAGGAGAACATATGTATTACAGAGGTTAAGGATACAAATTACAGACAGCCCAATGTTTCCGTGCAGTTTCTAAGAATCCTTCAGCAACTTTAAAACATTAATGGAAAACATTAAAGAAGACTTGGCACTCTTAGCAGGGCTTGAAATTATACTGTGGGTGAGGACAGAGCAGGGCTAAAAGAAAGATCCAAAAATAAAGACTTGGCTAAGAAACTCAGAGCTGGCTATTTCTCTTGTGTGAATAGTGTGTTTGTGTATTTTATTCCTTGCGGAATACCAGGCTTCACGAAATGCTGTGACTCAAAACTGAGACAGTCGCAGAGCATTCTTGTTTATTCACCATGATGCAGTTCATGCCACTGGCTTATCTGGATTGTTTACTGAGTGTGTTTGCTTACATAGAGGGTCCTGGTGGGGGTGGGGTAAGCACTTGTCATTTTGGAATTGTCAGTAGGCCACAGGGTGCCAGAGTGTCAGTTGGCACAGCAGTGGCGGCGGGGCAACTCCCCACTGAGCGACTTCTTCACCAGCCCCCTTCTGTGTGTTAGAAACGTCTTAAGATTTTTTTTTTTTTGCCAAGTATCAGACTGAATTAGCTGTTTAGCTGTGACCCACCTGTTCAGTTTGGCTGTGCTTTGCTTGTACCAAATATAGGATGACCATCCCTCTTAATATGTATTTGTTTTCTTAATAAAAAGTTCACAAAATTATAGAACTATTTCACCATAACAGTGGAGGGCTTTCAGTTGGAAGGGAAGTTTTACTTGGCTTCAATCTGAAGGGAGACCTAAAGAGAAAATCCAGAGTTAAGACAGTATGGATCTCCACTGGTTTATACCATGACTGACAACAGCAGCCACATAGTCCACAAGAAAACAGGGTGTTTTCTTCCTGGTTAGAACGGCAACTCTTCAGTGTCCTGGTGCTGGTGGTGAGGTGAGTTAAGAAAACACTGGTGTAGTATAGAGGTGGCTATCTTTATTTTAGTCTATATTAACTATTATATATCATAATTGGTGCTGCCACATGTGTTACACAGATGTCTGCAGTTTCCTTGCAAGATTCCTTTCCGACTTACTTGAACTTGACCTTTGTTTTAGAGAATATAAATAGTCAAAACAAGTAGGTTGCCCCTACATCCCACCAACTCATAGATGACATTTTGAAAATAAAATGTGCTCTAGATTATATAATAAGGGTTGCCATATTCTTCTTAGAGATTTCATCAACTTAGCCCAGGAAGAGGATTTGATTAATCTGATGCCCTTTGAGATGAGAGTCCTTGACAGATTACCTCCTCTAGTTTAGAGAATAGTATTTCAGGTGAATGAGCCTACACCTGTCCCTGAGGGATTGGTATATTTTTTCAGAAAAACAATAAGCAAAATTAAGGGGAAAATGAGACGATAGGAGAAAATTTCAGGAAATAAAAAATATTATAAATTCACATACAATGATATGTTGTTCCTTTATATGCGTGATGTGTAAACATAGCAAAAAAATGTGATGAGCGATATAAGCATTGGCCCAATTCTAATGAACACTTCAAATCATATCAGACTGAATTTTTATTCAAAGAGCCATTAAAAAGTATGAGAATTGATCTGATCCTCTTTTCATTTTATTAAACTCATAATAGCTATAGTGAAGTCAGAGAAAAGGGACAGACAGAAAAACATAAGAACATTCTGATTAAGGAACCGGGGACACTGGAATTAGAAGCACATCTCATTATACAGCAAAATAGCATATTGATTGTGTATAGTTAGACACACTGGTTTCAAATAACACAACAGGTAAGGTTCAAATGACCTCTCATTTATCCATTATAATATAATTGGTATTTAGTTTCTAGTTGACAAATGTTACATGTATTTGTGGGCAGTTATTTTTAAAATAGAGATCAAAGGTGTCTTCATGTGTGCCTGCTAACTGGTCAAAACAAACAGACAAAAAACAATTCAGGAAGCTTGCAGCCTCCATGGCAGAGGACATTTGGATCAGTTCTCATTCTTACTGAAAGACAGCGCATAATTTCATGTACAATCTATGTGTAAGAATGAAAGTTCCTGTGTATCACTGTAAGTGCTGTGGTTTACTGAAATTTTGAATTAATAAACTAAAATGGGCATGAGATAAGCATCTGCTTGAGACCCAGGTTCAATTTTCACTTGAAAAATCTGGATGTGGCTGTAGCAAAAGCTCTTGTACTTTAATGTACAAAAATATACACACACATGCATATACATTCATGTGTGTGCATACACACACATACCCAAACATGCATTCTGCCTGCTAGGAGCCTGGCAATGAATGTTCTCTTAGTTGTCTTTGGTTTTCAACTGCTACTGCCCATGCTTGTCATTATAATTCTTTTTTAAATTACCTTTCTCACAGCCAATTTACTTTGTTTAGATGGTTTTCTTTATGCAACGGTGTGCATGAATACTTTTATCAATAATGTGTTTCAGCTTTACATTTTTAATAGTTTCACTAGAATCAGTTTTACATCATGGCTCGGAAATTTCTGAAGTCACTGTTATATATTTCAGAACCCTATTTCTTATGCAGTTATCTCATTGTTTATTGCTAATTTATTTTTTAAATAAAATGGACATTTGTGAGTAATGATTTACTCCAGCTGAACTTAAAATCTCAGAAAACTGTTGAGTTAGAGAGAAGGGAAGACTTGGGAGTAAACAAATGTGGGGATTTAAGGAAATAGAGGAAAAAAGACAAGATTGAACAACCGCATCTTTATATGAATGGTCATAAAACCTGGCAATGTGAGTCCTCCAGAGTTGTTGTAATGATGACGTCGGTTTCTTGCCATTGTTGGCTGGAATCTTTCTCCAGTCTGTGCCATGAAGCTTTTCTGTGGCCACATGGCATCTTGGAAGATGCCTCACAAAGTACTTGAGAAGAAAGAGAGACTCAGATCTTTAAAAATGTCACAACATTTTATAATCTAATTTCATAAGTGATGTTCTGTCACATTATTTTTCTCCTGGAAGTTTTAATCTGAGAAAAGAAGAAACATGTTTTACTACAAGACAGAGTAGATGCAACAGTCTCATTAAGCACAAATGAATTATCTGAGTTACACATAAACCCTAAAGAGCATATTACAAGTTGAAGAGGGCACAGTACCAATTATACCATTATCTCACCCCACTCTCTGAGTGAACAGACTGAAAGCCTAAAATTACAGCTGATGTTAGATTTCTTGGCTTCATGTGCAAATTGGAGTCATTTTCCTTTTTTTGGTGAATGCATGAACACATGTTACATTGTCTAAGTGTAGTAGTCCTTAGAGTTTGTTATGATATTTTTCATCTTTTTGTTCTTCCTGTTAGAGGGCTTTTTTTTCTTTTAATTTGGATCGTGGAAAGTTGGTATAACAGTCATCTCCAAATGATTAGCGATAGTCTTAAGTGCCATTTGAGGTGAGGGTTTTTGGCGTGTCATTTGTTAGGAGGCCAGTTCTGGAGAAGGCCCTTCGGCCAGCCAGATGTGCCATTTTGGAACAGATTGAAGGCCTGCCAGAACACCATTTGTTGCCAGTACCGGATATTGTAGGGGGGTTCATCACCCTGTTACCATATTTTTGCACTTCTTAACGTTGCATAAACAGGCAGCTGTTCTGTATTCAGAATATAAATTAGTTACCCGTTTGCTTTCCCTGGAGAATATAACTGCAAGAGGAACCATGGTGTTAACCCCTTCTGATCACTGGCACAAATGTCACGCTGAAACACACACTTCTCTGAGCCGATTCAGAACCAAATCCTCACACACATAAATCACACCTTTCTCGGCAGTTAGACAGAGGGACCAGAAATGTGCAGTCCACAGTGCTAAAGTGGAACACATTCTCTTAGCACCAAAAGCAATTGATTAATCAGTTTATAAGCTGACAGTGAACAATTTATTCTGAATTCTTTTTATTGCTTCTTCAGTAAGAAAGGAGATTCTTTAACCTCGCAAAAGGCCATGACTTCATTAAGATGGAAAACTGTGCTAAGGGTTGTCTTCCAAGAGAAAAGAGAAGCCCTAAAAGCCACTCAGTTGAATCTCTGGGGCTATTTTTAAGACAGAGATTTTTTATTTATTTGGAGAATGACAATTAACCTAGAGACTTTTCACAACAAAAAGCTAGAGTGCTGAAGCGGGTCTCATTACGGGACAGGGAAGGCAGTTGGTTTGACCTAATCCCCATTTACACCAAAGCATTTGCATAACAGGCAAGCACTAGACGCCTAATGCTGAATTCAGTCTGCACACACATGTATGTGTGCACACACCCTCCTGTGCACACATGCACACTTAGGCACACATCCTTAGTTATAGACACACACAGACTATACTATATATAGTATAGCATACTATACTATATGCTCACGAGTGTACATATGTATGATATATACATAACAAACCATATGTGCAAGTCTGCACAGATACACATAGCTTTCTTCTGTCCTACGTGTGGTTCCTTCCGTAGGAATGCCAGATAATAGAGAAAACGAATGCTGTAAGACAGCACAGCAGAGAGAGCTGGAAGATACACGGAAGATAATGGTATCTGGCCTCTACTTTTTCGAGCATTCATCTTAAAATAGTCATAATTGTTATTTGCCAAATTACCAACCTGTCTGCCACTGGATAGGGCCACGTTGCTTCCCCAGGCCTCTCAGCTTGCCAACAGCCGAACAGCAAACGCTGATAGACAGGTGACATTTGGAGAGCTAGGCGCGCCAGATTTTCGGAGGTTACCACGGAGGTCCAACCTGCTGTTCGCCTTAATGAAAGGAGGGGAAATGCAGACTGGCAAAACTGCTGCAAGGGTTATCTCTGCTCTGAATGTCACGCTCCCCAGATGTCACCCGGCAGGTGGAGAAGCAGGGAGAGGGACAACAGAGCCCTGTGTTTGTGGGTGCTAGTGCGTGGCAAGGGTGAACAATGGGTCTGGCTCCTAAAGTGTCACAAAAGCACTGCGGCTCTTGTCCGTCTTCATGGTGCGTGGAAGGGCTTTCTCAGGGAGTGCGCACTCCACCACCCCTGGACAGGACTGACTGTCTGCTTACAGGCCTCTGCCCAGGACCTGCTTCTGGTTTTAATGCCTTTACCATTTACTTGAGTGGATGTATGTGTCTAAGTACGTGTGTTTTCCCTTGTGGATAACAGAACTACAACACATGCAGTGTTCTGGGCCTTTTTAAATATGAAATCTTGAACTATTCCATAAATAGTTATTGTCCTTTTGTCCTGAGACTCACCTCAGTATTAAAATTGGATTTTGTCTCAAAGTCCATGACTATGTAGTCATCCATTCTCCTATTAATGGGCATAAATGTTGCCACTGAAACAGTGTGAGACGCACGTGGCTCTGTCCTCAATAAGTATTCGAGCAATGTTTTAGTAGAGCAAGTAAGACTTAAAGTTACATTTTGCAGGAAAACACTGAAGTTAGTGAAATTAACAGTTTTGTTTTATTATGATTGCTTTTTCTCCAGTGTTGCGAGATGACTTCCGGCAAAACCCCACTGATGTGGTCGTGGCGGCTGGAGAGCCTGCGATCTTGGAGTGCCAGCCTCCACGGGGACACCCAGAACCCACCATCTACTGGAAAAAAGACAAAGTTCGAATTGATGACAAGGAAGAAAGAATTAGTGTGAGTTAAACAGTACTGACGGCTCAGGAAGTCTGAATTAAACATCTGGATATATTTGATTCTGCAATTTTTTGTGAATAAAATTATATTGAAAGCTGGCGTCTATTTAAAGCATTTTGGAAGGACCTTTAAAAACACTGGCGTGAGACTTCAAAGACCAGTTATACACATCAGGTGTACAATATATGTTGGTAATTGTACCACTCTGAACGTGTAAATATGTCTTTGCTGTATGACATTATCTTAGCTTTTTGTAAAGGTCTCCAAAGGTTTCTTTTGATCATTTACACTTCAACACTAGTACAAAAGTGTAAATGATATCATGAGCCCGATTAACTACATCTCATTTTACACCATTTCAAAATTATAAGAGGAAATGATTTGAGGTGTTGAACATCTAGCTTTTTCTAGTTGCTCCAATTAAATAATAATTATAACAGCATAAATTAATTTTAAAGCCATTTTAAAAGAAGTAAAATATTAATAAAACTGACTCTGCAACTTAGTTCAAGTAGGAAAATATTCTTCCTTTAAAGAAAATAGAAGATCGAGTTCATTTGTTTGTTTAAGATTCAAAAATTAGACAACCGCAAAGTGGTAATAAAGTAAAGAAGAGTGATATCATGTAACATTTTATGTTTTAGCAGATCACTTAATGGTTATATCTCAGGTTTATAAGGGAAAATCTATCCATCAAAGTATGTTTTCTAAGGTTTGGTAGTACAATTTTTAGAGTTAGTATAATGATTGAAAATTAATATATTTCATTGAAAGTAATTTATTATTTGATTGAATAAACATGTTTCAATCAAATGTGCATATAATGTGAGTTGTATCTTTTAAAATATATTTATTATGAAGGAGGATTGCTCCTATGTTCACAGTGGCATTACAGTGTAACCTAGAGCTGATGGGTCACGTGAGAGATCATACTATATATTCTTATTTTTTGGCCTTTACTGTTAACACTTTGAGAACCCATATGACACAAGAGAATTTGATTCTGAATGGTCCAGGATTGAGTGTCAGACTTTGGAATATATTGTTTTTGGCTTTTACTCTGAAATAAACCACTTCTCCAGTTAAATGGCTTATAGAAATCGTTTATTGTAGGCCATGGTTCTATGAGAAAGTGAACAGCTCCCCGCGTCAGCTTGTTTGATCTCTGCTAGACTTTCTCATCCTTGCATGGTTTACTCAATGTCTACCAGCAGCTGAGTGATCTAGCATGACTTGCTCACTTCGGGAAATCAACTGACTTTCACGTAGGCATATAAGTCTTCCTACCAGTCATTTCTAATTTTTCAGTTGCCTAACTCAGCCCAGCCCCATGCTCTCAGCATCCATCTGTAGCAAGAGAAGGCAAATCCCCATGCGCAAGACTTTTTTTTTTTTCCTGGAAAAATTTATGTTCTGAGTACATTGGTCAAGTCAAGTATTATTAAATTCAGCTTCAAGGAGAGGAAAGATGAACTCCAGAATCATTTTTATAAACTACCTTTATAACATACTGGATTTAAATGAGGACATCGTCATAGTCTGGTCTTCTCATGTAAAAATAAGGTTGAATTTTTTTCTATTAAAAGGCAAATTTCAAGGCTAAATTTCTTATCTGTCATTGATAAGAAGAAACTTATATGAGATTTGTTTACTTATGAAATTAGAAAGTGGATGAACCAGCAAATTTTGTTTCTTATCTCTAACATCGCTCAATCACTGTTAAGAATATTAAATTAGATTAATTAGAAAAACTAGGAAAAAAACAGTGAGTCATTATTCATCTAAAAAATAATTCAGATTTAATATTCCCTTTGGTAGACATTTTTATGCTCTTGCTTTCATTCACTCAGTAATAGTTCTTACCTATTTATTTAGAGAACATTTATTAATGTTTATGATTTATATCAATTTGTAGTGGTACCCATAATCGGAATGGGCACATTTTGGGGGGGTACATTTTATAATTTCATTTCTTTTTAACCAACCTGTCTTTCTTACATATATTAATTCTTAATTACAACTGAGATTTTAAAAAAAGATCATGGACACTATTGATTGCAATGCAAGGTTTACAAAGGCAAAGATTTTCATGACCTAATTGGCCACCCTACACTACATACCTGACACAGCATCTTGGCCTTATAAATGCTCAATAAATGCTTGGTGAATCCATGTTAGCTGGTTTCTATTATACTCTCCAATGCCAATACTTATTTTAATTTCCTGAGGACAAATGAAAAGAGCAAAGCCTTCCACAGCATGTGAGCACAAAGACCAACCTTTGAGATTCAGTCAGGATAGTCACAGCATTCAAGTAATGATGCAGGGGAGAGGAAGAGTCTTGTAGAGAAGTATCCCCTAGGATAAACCCTCCTAGTGAGGTTGTATATATAAACTATATCAGGCTGGCAGATGCCTAAGTGGTAAGACTGGCTTGAACCTTAGATACAGCTGCTGTCTTTTCGACAGAAGATAACGCTTCGGCATTCACATTATTATTTGATGTTTTTTCCTTGTTTCTTTTCCTTTGCCTTTTCTTGACTTTGTGTTTAATTTTCTTAGATTCGTGGTGGAAAATTGATGATCTCCAACACGAGGAAGAGTGATGCTGGAATGTACACCTGCGTAGGCGCCAACATGGTGGGAGAGAGGGACAGCGACCCGGCAGAGCTGACTGTCTTCGGTAAAACTCTCCTTGGAACTAGGAATTGTTACTTGTAGTCCCCCCATTCCTTGAAGACATTTTAAATACTAAAACCAGACCATGCACGAATCATTGCTCATTATTTGTGAGAATCAAGAACGGATCAAAATGGTCTAGTTTTCTTTGTCGTCTGATGAAAAACTGATGCTGAGAAAAAAAAAACTGTAAAACATCAATTCACTTATTGTGTTATGATAATGAAAATACTTTGCCTTCATCAAAATCTAAAAAGATTGCTGTTCCCAAAATCTGTTTCAAATACCATCATCTAAGGTTTATCACTCATTCCACTTGGATGTGTTTACCGTGTACATGCACAAATATGCATAGATATGTCCGGATATAAACACACCTTCATATAAGTCTGCATTGCTGCAGCTATTATGTGTATTTTTAAGTTCCAAGAGAATATTTGCTTTTTAAGTGACTTTTCTATCTATGCCAGTGAAATAATCCTCTGGTTCCATGCATAACACGATGCCACCTTGTTTGTGATCATGATTCCAGGACATCACAAGTGTAACCTCAAAGTCCTGGACAGGTCCCTAAAGAAACTTCTCTTGCAATTTACGAGGGGCCCATGCAAGTGCCTTCAAGAAAAGAGGCATAGCATGATTTCCATTCCATTTCAAGAGCTAAGGTTGTGCTTTATGAATATGTACCAGAGTGTAGGCCTCCCTTTTCAATCATTCTGAGTACTGTGTAATCTCTGATAATACTCCCTGTGGATACTAAGCTGCTTGAAGTCCCAAATGACAAAGCCAGGAGAAATCCCATAATTCATTAAAATAATTGCACAGCAAAAATAAAATTGTTCAATGTATGCATGTAAATTTCTGTCCTTGAAATCTCAGACAAGTATCAGTTTGCCTCTAAATTTTATGCAGTTGTCTCTTAAGAGATTCGCAATGTACTCTATCCTCTAATGAATAAAATACAGTTTTGCCGGGTAAGATAGGAAATTAGTGGTCAGCGAGCATTAGCAATGAAAGCCCACAAGTATAGCTCTTCTATTTAAAGAAACACTCCTTGCTATTTTTCTGTAACTGCCACAAGCTTTGGATTAGAAAAACACCATATTGTAGTGGGATAAACTGTCTTCAGAAGGAAATTGAAACAGTTTAAGTCATTACCCAAGCAATTAGACTTACCAATGTGTCTGAGTTATGAAAGATTTACCCTGCTTTCCCTAAAGACATGATGAGAACTCCAGGAGACCCCTAAACACGTCAAGAGTTATGGGACAACTTTTAAATTATTTTGAACACAGCTATCAACCAAAGAGATTGAATTTGTCTAGAAGCAGTTTCTCTGGAAGAATTGATTTAGAAAGCTCAGAAACGTTTATCTACTGGTGTAAACTAGTCAGAACTGACCTAAGGGTTATGAGTTGAGGGGAAACCTAAAATTTCATTATTGATAAGAAAACAACATCCAAACTCAGGAAAAAATGCAAATAGGGAAGGGATAGTCCAAATGGAGAGTGCGACAAACATGTGGGGGAGATCCTCTCTCTCCTGTGACTCTGGTGTTAGTATGATATAAGCAACATGCTCTTCCAGGGGAAGCCCTCTTTGTCTCATTCCAGGGCTCTCACCTCCAGCACATGTTTCCTAAGAAATCTCTTTCTATTTCACCATTGTTAAATATTATTGCCTCTTATCTAACATTTACAAACCTGGTTACATTTTACACTCCACTTCCATGTTATTTTCATATAGTGGCAAGTCTGCCATGTGACTGCCCTAGTCACTGTGTGCTCCAGAGGGCTCTGAATGTCTTTTGCGACTACATAAAAAAACAATGGATGATACTGAGCTGCTCAAGACATCACATTGATTTATAACTTCTAGGACGTGGAAGGGAATAAATGTTATTTTTCTGTTGCAGGAGTCATCTATGCTTTGAGACAAACTACTTGAAAAAATTTCTCCTGTTTTCAAATATGCTGATTCTTCAGTAATAGGCTTGAACCTAGAAGTCTTCCAGTTTGAAATTTTCACTTGTATTGTTTAAATAGTCCCTCTTTTAAGTTGAATTCTTTATTGGTGCATTTTATATACAGCTCACAATCACAATCAACACTGAGGAATTTGTATCAGTATATGACAGAAGTTAATTCTCATTTTTACCCATATCCCTACCCACCACAACCCCCCACCCCTTCTTACATGCTATTTTTTCTTTCGAAATCACATTCTTTCCCTTCATTACGTTCCCCCACCACATTCCCTTTGAATATTTCCTCTTTTATAAAATCTATCATACATTCTAGAACTCATTTACATCTACAGGTTCTCATACCAGAGAAAATGTATGATATTTACATATCTGGGATCTATTTATTTCACTTATCAGTGTGTCCTCAAGGTGTATCCATTTGCACATAAATGATTGAAACTTGTCATTCTTTATGGCAGAGTAATACTCCATTTTATTTAAAAAACCCACATCTTCTTTATCCAGTCTCCAGTTGATGGACATCTGAGTTGTTTCCAACATTCAGCTATCAGAAACTGAGCTGCTATGAACATGGGTGCACATGTGTCTTTATCATATTATTCTTTTAATTCCTTTGGGTGTATTCCCAGCAGGGGAATAGCATGGTCAAACAGGACCTCTAATCCTAGTTTTCTGAGGAATCTCCACACTGATCTCCACAATGGCTGCGCAAGTCTGCAATCCCACCAGCAGTGGAGGAGGGTTCCTGTCTCCCTGCAGCCTCATCAGCATTTATTCCCTTGTAACCACATACTAGGACTAATTTTCAAACTGCTCCTGTGCCATACCCAAGAATTACGTGTACCCCTTTCGCATCTGCAGTACTTTCCATCCATGACCATACTTATTAAATGGATACTATCAAGTAGAAAAAGAAAAGCACATATGAGTATGTCCTGAAGATACATCCATTTGATTATAAATTATCATGGTTTAAAATGACAGTAAAATCTATGCACTGTCTATAAATTCTTAAAGAAAACTGCCTTGCAGTTTACTTTTCTTTAGGCCTAAAGATTCCAAAGTCCAATGAATTTAGAGTTGAAGTTCTATACATCATTAATTTTTTAAATATGATCCTGTCCAAAATCTGTTCATTTATCATGGTATGTATATATATTTCCTAACAATTTTAAATCTTTACTAAAGTAATACATGAAAGCAGATTTTTTTTTTTTTGAGACTGGTTCTTGCTTTGTGGTTCAGGCTGGCCGTGAGCTCACTATGTAGCCCAGGCAAGCCTGGAACTCAGCAATCCTCCTGCCTCTGCCTCCCGAGTGCTGGGATGACAGGCGTGAGCCACCATGCCCTGATGAAAACACATTTTATACACATTCTAATATGTATACGTCTTAGGTATTATAAGGTAAAACAAAATAAAATATGTCATGCACAGTAGTTTTCCAACACGTGCATGTGCGTGCACACACACACACACACACACACACACATTCTTCAGTACTGAACATATCTAAGTCTGCTTTACCCATTGATTCTAGTGTTTATTCCTGTATTTCTACATGTGTGTTTATTATCTTTATTGATGTATCAATTATATACTTGACTTTACTTCACCTGTTAGAAGATAATAATTTTGCCTACTTACATCTCCTTCTCCACCTTCTTACTTTGAGTTTACCGTCTCCCCTGCCCCTGCTCTAGCAAATTCATTTGAGGATCATTTGCCATGTCACTAATATTCAATAAAGGGGTGTGACTGTAAACATTATCCATTGCACACTGCACTTTATACTTTTCCTATCCCAGTTATTTTAACACTATATTTGTTTTTCTGTGAATTTATAATAACCCATGTATCCATATACTTATATTATATACACCTGTTATAAATTCTTGAAAAATCTTCTAAACTCTACCTTTCACTTAGTGATTACCCTTCTTACCATGGCTTCCTGGAGATCTCAGCCTTCCCACTGGACTAACTGGGATGTATATCGGATCTGCTCCAGACGTTTCATCTTGATGTTTCTCCCTCTTCTGTTTTATGCTTGATCCCCTACTTCCTATGTGCTACATCTGTTTTCTTATTCCTTCTATTCAGAAGTGTTTCTGTCTTGCTTTCTGATTAACTGGACTTGGGCACTTTCCAAACCAAAATGTTTTTATTCTAACCATATCTTACGTTATAAAGTTGTAGTATAAAAATAAGTCTGCTCAAAATATTGAAATTATCCTTCCCATATAACTTGTCTGTGTTGCTCTTGAAAAGTCTGCTGTGATCCTGATTATTGTATTCCTTTATCTTTGTTTGTAATTAGATTTTCTTCTCTTGCTTTTACTATTTATTCCTCTTTGTAGATTTTTACTTTTGTCTCTTTGCCCCAGCTTTCTGAAAAGTTTTGATTTCATACTCTTTTCCTTCCCTGTATATGTACACTAAGGACAACAATCTTAATCAGTCTGAAAACTATTAACCAAAACAATGCAATGAAATTTTCTCTCTATTCTTGTATTCCACATCTCTGTCAAACATTTATTTACTAATTAAATGTTAAGCCTATCAAGCCTTTCTTTTCCCTAAGTTTTCCTGTCAATAGCATCTTGTTCTTGTTTCAAGTGTTTATACTTTCTCATTTTACCCCATTTTTTGGTTTGTTTTTGTTTTTTTGAACAGGGTCTCGCTTTGTAGTTCAGGCTGGCTCTGAGCTCACTATGTAGTCCAGGCAAGCCTTGAACTCAGCAATCCTCCTGCCTCTGCCTCCCGAGTGCTGGGATTACAGGCATGAGCCACCACGCCCGGTTCATTTGACACCATTTTAAAACACCATTTCTAAATTAACTTTTGTGACATAACCCTTCGTATATTTCTTTGGTTGCTTTCTATCTGCACTATCCAGACTGAATTGTTCTGTATTTTTAACACTAAAAGACTTCTTTTTAAAGCTTGTATGATCTGTTGTTCATTCACATGTAATTGGTGCTCACTAAAAGAGCCTTAAGACTTTGTGTTAGTCAGTGGATTTCAGTGTAGGATGTCCAGTTTGGAAAGTAGCCCCTTTCACTGAAGGTAAGATAAAGGCTGGGGCTAATTATGTGATTGCTGATTCTCAGTAACTGGATGAGAGGTAGCTATAGTGAGGGAGGAAAAGCAGCTGAGATACCACCTTAGAGGAGATAACTCAGGCCAAACATTTAGAAATCACAACATTTTAAATATATTCTATTGTTTTCATGTAAAAATTAAAACATGGGACATTTTAAAAATATTAATACAATTGTTAGTAGACATGTATTTCTGAGTATATTTCTTCTATATCTACTATGTGCTAAACCCTGTTTAAGTGTATCCTCATGTCATATTATCAATAATAACATGAAATTTAGCCTCTAAAATATGTTGGAAAACATTTATTTTCCGCTGAGAACCTTTACTATATTGGTATTTGCTTCCTAGGAGATCATGCCCAAATAAGAAAATTCTTTAAAAGGAGAAAATGATGCAGTCAGGATTTATTTAACCAGATTCAGATGGCATGAATCCAGTTATCCAGTCTTTTTTTTTTTTTTTTGAAGGACCCAGTAATCAGTTCAGTAGCTGTCGGACCCACCTTACCCTTATGCATCCCCCCCCCATTAAATAAAAAGAGATCCATCAGGCCAGCGCTCTGAATTTCTCATTTAATAGATGTAGCAGTGTGACAGATCTGACTGGGGCATTCTGTAGAAGTCAAGACAAGGTTTACAAGCAATATCTAACTCTAATGTCCTTTTATTGAACAGTTTATCATAGTAAGACTTAAAGGTTTCTACTTACGTATTTATTGCCATAATACTATTTTTACAATGCCAAGCATAGTTTATTTTAAAATTACTGAGATGATCCTAGAAATAACTGCTACTGGCAATTTTATAACCATTTTCAGTGATTGTGTACAGTTGAAAAGTTTGATAAATGACTACCTAATTTCCTTCATTATAGGATATAAAAAGAACCCTAAGAGGTATTATGCAATCCTATTTCAGACGTGAGGTATTTTGTGTGAAGTTGGAGATTTTGATTTCTGAATATTGACATAATTATATTGAGACTTTGCATTAGATTTTATTGTAGCCACATATAAAGCTGAGTTTTTGAGAATGCCAATTTGTACTTGAATTGACAAGACTACTCGCAAGCTATATTTCACATAGCAACATACTGGCAAACAATACTGTTGTCTCAGGAGAGATTAATCTTGTAAGCAAGTTATGCAGGTGATTCAAATCCAGTTAATCTCACAGAAAAAATGTTAATTGCATTGGCAAAGGCATCGCCTCTGATCATTCCACAGTTATATAATTAGGGATCAGCTCATTCAGAGAGACTTTAATCTAACTGATAAGCAGTCAACAAACAACCCTGGAGATTTCTCCTTCTCTTATGCAATATGTGGTCAGACAAAAGGTGAGACCACGGAAAAATCAATGACCTCATTTTGACATGACTTAAATTTAAATTTCCTTATTTTCCAGTAGTTCAAAATTCATATGTATTTATTTTAATTGTACAGAGCCTTGTGGACATAATCTATGGAAATTAATGAATATTGAATGTGCTCACTTATCAATGTAATAGATTGTGTAATTATCAACTTGCTTTCCTACCCTTTTAACGTTCAACACAGAAAAGGAATCTTGAGAAACTTCTTAGTCATTTTTTTTAATTATGTCTCAAAAGGGTTTAGCTTTGATGTGTGTTATAGTAACTGTACCCTTTACTGAGGGAAACTATTTATGATATATATTCTCCACCTCTACAACTTCCTTAGACTTTAAATTTCATGTTTTTTGAGAGAGACATTAATGCCAACTTCTTGTACTGTAATACTTTTTACCACATTAAGCACTTACCATATTTTTTATCACATCTGGTAATATTACCATTTGGAACACCCATAAGGATATAATAATACTATTGTCTACTTCCTGCAAGAAAAAATACTCAGTATCAAATGCTATTTTTGCAAAAGTTGTTTTAGGACTACACTGTACAGAGTCCAAAAGGATGATTATAAGGATCACCTCATATGTACATTTGTTCTGTAGTTTAGGTGAGATGTTTTGCTGCTAAGTAAGTACCTAAAGTCATTTTGCCTAGTTTGTATGGACTGTTTGTAAATTCTACATTTAAAAGATTTCCCTTTTGATGTCTTATTTGATTGTTCTGTGTGTGGCTTGGAGTTTTGGAGTCTCTGAATGTAGATACTGAAGATATGTGGACTGAGTTTTCAACACTATGTCTAATTCTTATTGGAGATATACCTTTGTCTCCTTTCTAAATGCCCGTGATGCTTGACTTTGAAAAACAATATTTCCCTTGCAACTTATGTATTTATTTCTTAAATATGGATCTTTATTTAGTTAGTACAGTCATGTAAATCTCATCTATACTTTTAACATATAATACTTCCGGTAATTTATTTTCTTCAGACTTTTCTTGCTGAATCTGTTTCAAGTTTTGTGCCATTGCATTTATAACTGAATTAGAACATTGGAAATGAAGGTCCTAAGTGACTAAATATAGCCACATGGCCAGATAATTGTGGTCAACTCCCTGCGGATCTCATCTTTCTTTTCCTTGACTTAGTTCTCTTTCTACTTGAATGATTAGCAGTATTAGACTTGCCTATGATTTGAGGACATGGGGTCACAAATTTTAAATAATAAATTTTCCAGTTTCAGGCCATTATCAAAAGGGAAGGAAATGGAGAAAGAATAGAATTGTTGAGAAATATATAAAAGTACTTTTGTTTTATATCTTCTTAGATCTTAACACTCTATGATTAGGAAATAATTTTCAACTTGTTTTGTGTAGAGGAGTGCTAGAATATATTTAACAGTGCCAAGTAAGATTAACAAAAGAATAAAGTGCAGAAATACTAAAATAATACTTAATTAAAATAGTTCATAAAGTAAACATTTGTGAATATCTCAAACACAGAGGAGATCTTTAGAATGATATATGCCGATAAAAATTTTGGAATGACAATGACAATATTCATATTAAATAAAACATCAACTAGACAACTTTCTATACATGAAGTGGAAATACTAATGGATGTATTGGATCCTTGTTAAGTAATAACTTTAGAAGGAAATTTTAGGTAATGTATAAAGTGTATAATTTCTTTTCTATTCTTAATGGAGTGTTATTATTTAAGTGTGTTTCAACTTTTAGTTTTACTATTCTGAGACATGGTAATAAATTAATCATTTTTAAATTATACTTATTTCTATTAAATTCAGTGTTTTGATGTTTTTATGGTAATATCTACCAGATATGGCTCAGAAATTCACTAAAACACATTTACTAATTTTCCACAAGTTTTATACTGTTTGATACAGACCGTAGTTACTCCTGTGTTTAAAAATATTTAATTTTATTTTATAAACTATATTATTTTCTTTTATTTTATATTTTATTATATACACAAGACCTTGTTAGATATAGGTGATATAGAGTTATGAATCTATGTACCAAATTTAAATAAGACTTCCTTTACTTTTTCCATATTTTACTTAATTTTAGTACAATTTTAGGTAATGTATGAAGTGTATAATGCATGATCATCCAGTTTATCTTACTGTTTTCTTTGGTTTTTCCCAGAACGACCGACGTTTCTCAGGAGGCCAATTAACCAGGTGGTGCTGGAGGAAGAAGCCGTAGAGTTCCGGTGTCAGGTCCAGGGAGACCCTCAACCGGCCGTGAGGTGGAAAAAGGACGACGCAGACTTGCCACGAGGAAGGTGAGAGTGTCGTGTAGATCGAAGATGGTTAGATGACCAGCGGGCAATTAGGAAGGACGGGAGTGTGAAGTTCTACATGTCAGACACTTTATGTTTTGTATTAGTTTTCATGGTACAAGGGCTTCCACACGGGGCTACATCGCAAGCTCTTTTTTTTTTTTTTTTTTTTTTTTGAGACAGGGTCTCGCTATGTAGTTCACGCTGGCCCTGAGCAGCTCACTATATAGCCCAGGCAAGCCTCAAACTCAGCAATCCTCCTGCCTCTGCCTCCTGAGTGCTGGGATGACAGGTGTGGGCCACCACGTCCGGCCCTTCTTTGTTCTATTTTGAGATAGGATCTTACTAGGTCACTAAAGTGCTCAGCCCGGGATTTGAGATCTTCCTTCCTTAGTTTCCCTAGTCCTGGGATTACTGGAATGCGCCATCACGGCCAGCTTGGAAGCTGTAGTTCTGACACAAGCCACACAGCCGCTGTGTGCGTTGTGTGGTCGTTATTCACGCTTTCAGCGAACATCCGCATTACGTCCCTCTCTCCCCCGTTACCAAGAAGCGCCGAGGTGCTGTCCTGCTCAGGCCCCGGGAGACGTGCGTTGTCCTTCTACTGAGCCGCCGCCCCTGCAGCCTGCCTCCCCCAGCCCGGCCTCCTCCCGCGGTCCCCCGCGCTGGACACTGCCTCCCTCAGCGCTCAGAGCGCCTCCCCGAGCGGCTGCCTGCAGGAGCGGAGTCCAGGGCCCGGTGAGGAGGGACGAGGGCAGGAGGGGAGCAAGCAGGTGGCCTCACCGGCCCCCCAGGGACCTGTCCTCGGGGCCGCCTGTCGCTGTCCCTGCGGCCGTGTTGCCTGGATGCAGTTTCCCCTTCTCCTTTCTTTCCTCTTTCCCCCAAATTCTAAACCCCAATCTCTCCAGTGCTACAGAATCAAAAAAATGCTTACCGTCTTTCACGGAAGACAATGGGGAAGTGTTTGCGGCCTGTCCTCGCCCCTCCAAGGAAATTCTTTGTAGTCAAATCCCTCGAGTAAGTTTTTCTCCATATTAGGGGGGAAAAAAAATCTGTCTCTCATTTTTGTTTTTGCCGTTTTCTGTCACTGCCCCCTCACACCACAGCCATCATACCTGTGCCCTTCACCCTCTGGACAGAATTGTGCATCCTGCATTCTTTCGCTCTTTCCTCCTGAGAGATGAGGTTTCACTGAAGCGATAGACAGTGAATGTATTTCCACAGCAGGTGCCTGCGTCTCTCAGGCTTACATGCTACACTGAATTTTCACATTCACCTCAGACCCTGAATTCTGTACAGTCCTACATCTATGGTACTGCAGTGTGCTTTCTTTCTTTTATTTTTTAATTGAATTCTTTATTGGTACATTTTATATACAGCTCACAATCATACACAACACTGGGGAATTTGTACCAGTACATGACACAAGTTAATTCTCGTTTTTAGCCACATCGCCACCCGCATGCCCCACCCCCTGTATACGTGCTCTTTTATTTTCTTTTGGAGTCTGATTTACTCCTTCCCCTTATCTGCCCGGTACTTTCAAACTCACCAGTGGTCTGCTTTCAGGTAAACACTGTAAGTAGTCATTGGACTTTTTCTTTACTTGTTCTTTGCAGCAAGTGAAAATACTAAATCAGTTCATTTGTTTATAAAATCAACTTTTGCCGGGCGTGGTGGCTCGCGCCTATCATCCCAGCACTCGGGAGGCAGAGACAGGAGGATTGCTGAGTTGGAGGCTTGCCTGGGCTACATAGTGAGCTCAGGGCCAGCCTGAACTACAAAGCGAGACCCTGTCTCAAAAAAAAAAAAATCAACTTTCTTTTGGTTTTTGTTGTTATTGTTTTCTGTCATTTTACAGGGAATAGGTGTAAAAGAAAATTATTGGCAAAAGTTTGTTGGTAAAAGGATTCCACTTTCTCAGGGCAAATCAGAGTGTAAAGGAAGCAGTTTATAGAATTGAGACATTATCACTCTATGTGTAATGAAAAATATTTCTTCACATTTAGGAACCTATAATAAATATTTAAATGCTGACATTATAGAATGAAATTCATTATATGTAATAAAAATCACTATACTGTCAACAGTGGTTAATTTTTAATTAGTGGGGATAATTACTGCCCTCGGGCCAGCATTTTGACACAAGGTCTTTCTGGGTATTTCAGGCTGGCTTTAAGCTCAGTAGGTAGCTCCACTCAGCCTCAGACTCATCGCAATCCTCCTGCCTCAGCTGCTCTAAAGCTGGGAATACAGGTGTCTTCCATAAAAGCCAGCTAATTACGCTCCATTTAAAAATAACTTTTAAGTTTGGATTTAAAGGAACATAGCAAAGTTAGTGCAGAGAGTTCCTGTGTGCTTGAACCTAGTTTATCTAATTGCTGACATCTTACATGGCTGTGAACTATTTGTCACAACTAATAAAAAATGCTGGCATGAAATGATTAAATAATGTATAAACACTGTTTGGCTTTCGCCAGTTTTTCATTAATATCCTCTTTTTGATGTAGGACTCAATCCAAGGAATGTGTTTAGTTGAGTCTCATAAACTACTGCATTCACTTGTCATGTCTCTCTTTTTCTCCTCTGCTCTGTGACAAGTTCTTAGTGCCTTTTTTTTTCCTTGCATGACCCATGATGATTTTGTGAAAATACTAGTCATGTATACTGTAGTATATGTGCCAAACTTGAATTTGCCCAGTTATCTTTCGTGGTTGTCCTGGTTTTCTCTCTTTTTGAAGACATCACCAAACAAAAACTTCCTTCTCTTTGCATTTTAATCAGGGGTACATGATATCTAGACAAAAGTACTATTGACCTTGTCAATTTTTAAATGTTAGAAAAGTCAAGTTGAAGACGGATTTATGAGTGTGTTGATAAAGTAACAAAAAAAGTCCTTAAGTTTGCTTTTCCATATTTATTATAGATGTTGCCCTAAACTTTAAAAGTTCAGCTGTTATGCTCTTGTCCAAATCGCCTCAAATTCATTACAATCAAAATTCAAATACAAATAAAATAATACACAAACTGTATTTTCATAATAATTGTTACCGAGACCTCTAAAGTCAAGGCTGAGATTTTGAAAATTTCAACTCCACTAACTTCCTTTAACATATTTTCATAGCTTAGGCCTCTGTTCTAGTACTTACATTCTAGTACTGCAGTACTATATGGCCAGCTGAATTTTTAAAGCATTAGGTGAAGAGAGGTGCTGGGTAAGCTTTAAATTGTTACATTAGAACAGCTTACAGCAAGTATCAGTGCAGTATTAAAACTGAGGTCAGTATTTTTATCATGATAGAAGCCATGTACTTTTTCTATCGTCTTTAAATGACATTCCAAAAAAGTTTATTCATCCTGAAATGTGTGTGTATTAGCATAAGCTTCATTTGTGCATAATGAAAGAGGAAAGAGACCTCTTTAATTGTTGAGAAATAACAGTAATGACTTTTAGCCAATCAAAGACAAAATCAACAACATTGATTCTATTACATATTTAGGTTTCTGACAAGGGAGATAACCATTGTTCTCATGTAAGCAATTGGTGTGGAGGATGACATTTCTTTGGCTTAATATATAATGAATTTTGAGAAAGGTTTGTGTAGTGGTTCATGCTTAACACATTTATAGTAAAGCTTTCTAGGGTAGCTGTGTAGCCTGTAATTACTATGTAGGTAATATGTGACTATTTTTCTCTTAGAGAAAAGAAAAGCTTTTCAATTCCAGTTTAAATTTATAAAATGCTGTGATAGCTCTTTGAACTTTCAACACAGACAGAAATTATCTGTGCCAATTTCTCAGTAACCAGAGATGAATTAAAGGAGTACTTTTTCCTCTTACAATGAAAATATTTTTAAGTAGTATCCATGTGCCTGTTTCTTTGATTTAGCCTTAAATCCCTGACCTTTCTCAGTAGCTACTTAAATGAAATTACAATATATTCTTGGTAAGTTGTAGTGAAATAATTTCTAACTAGCCTAGGGATTATAGTTGGTCTAACAATACTCCTTATGCCCAGACAAGAAAAAATTATTTATGAGGACAATTTTTGGCCATGACAAAGGCACAAATTTGGAAGAATTTGTCACATTGTATATGCTACTATGAAAATGTTAATAAAACATTAAATCCTTGCAGAAATATTTGGAGGTATTACTATTTCATAATGACTATTTCAAGAAGAAGAAAAAAAACAGTGCCTTTTTATGACTATGGTAAATATCAATACCTGGTTTACCATAACTTAGCATATATTGTATTAAAATAAATAATACTGTTTTTATTAGGGAAAGTAATTTAACATACCAATATAAAAATAAAATGAATGGGAGAACAAAGGCTAAGGCATTTTATAATTCAAACTGATTATTTTTTAAGTCTAAGGTTTTTTTGTTGTTGTTGTTTTGTTTTTTGGTTTTTTTGAGACAGGGTCTCTCTTTGTAGTTCAGGCTGGCCCTGAGCTTACTACGTAGCCCAGGCAAACCTTGAACTCAGCAATCCTCCTGTCTCTGCCTCCTGAGCACTGGGATTACAGGCATGAGCCACCACGCCCAGCACTGTGGTATGTGGTATTGATTGCTGGTAGGCGTGAGTCACTACACCAGGCATTGTATGTGGTTACCAGGATCGAACTCAGGGCCTTATGCTTGTGAAGCAGACACCGTAACCACTGAGCTAAATCTCCAGCCCAAGCCTAAGTTTTAAAAGCACACTTTAAATTATAAAAGATGAGCTTTTAAATTGACCTACATTTATTTATTGCCTACTATATTTAAAGTATTCATGCTGGTTTGTAAAAGTAAGTCATTTAGAAAATTAAAGATGCTACTTTGATTCTTTGTTTATATTTTATGTTAATGAGACTGGACAGTTTGGGAGCATATTCACATATTGAGCATTACAGAAAAATAAACATAAGTAGAGCTACATTCTTCCTCAGGTACATTTTTCCTTCAAGGCAACTCTAAACCCTTTCATTTATTACTACTATTAATGACCAACTACCTTCAGCACTTCTTCTCATAAGTGTTTTACAGGAAAGAATTTGCTCGTATGGGGGAAGTGTTCATTTTATGCCATACTTCAACACAGTATAATATTACATATGTTATATAAAACACATGTACATCTCAATGTGCCAGGAAAAGACATCATAAATAAAAATAGAGAAACTGAACATAATAAATTTATAATCAAAGGAATACAGAGAAGAGTGAAGTAGGCCAGTGCTACAATATTCTGTCCATTTACATAGTGGCAAAGACAATTTAAACATCCTTCTCGCAATTTAGGAATAAAGCAGTGTGGTTAATCTAATTGTGAATTCTTTTCTAGGCAACTCAGCACACTCTGTCTTTCATTTAATTATTTGTAGTTTTTAAAGAACTATAAACTGCAGAGTTAACATCCTTCTTTAATCACATAAGTTTCATCATATCATAGTTAACTTCACAATCTTTTTTTGTTCCATTTTTATTTATTTTCTAGACTAACTCAAAAGTGATTCTAACTTCCTCAATAAGGATCTACAGTATAGAAAGGAATGTTCATAATAGCTTGTCAGAGAAAAAAGGAAATAAAGTATGCCATTTACATTCTTATGTATGCCTGCAAATTCTAAATGGAGTTGATGGCTTGCAATAGTGCTATAATTCATGAATATTTCATAAAACAGAAAAAGAACTAGAGACTAAGTATTACAAGATATATAGGCAGAATTCTATCAATTTTCCTGAATTCACTGACAAATTCCTTTTCTAAAGTGCAAGTCTATTTTAAGAGTCTTTTAGAGTTCCTAGTTTCATGAAATGTGAGATTCACAGAAACACATGATACTTTAAGAAAAGAAACTGAATAGAACCACTTATAGTTCCCTCTTTTGTGGCACTTTTTCCCAAAGTGGCCCTATACTCAATCCTGGAAAATGTTCCTATGCTAATTGTCTTGAGGTTCCATTGTCTAGAGCCTGTGCTACTGGAATCAGCCACCCTTTGGAGGATAGGACGATAGAGTGTACCTCGAGGCATATGATAATTTGGGCTCTGAATAAATAACCATTGTAATCAGATTGGTTGATGAAGATTAGGCAGTTCAAATTATTTTCTTAAAAGAAGGTGGAAACTAAGAACAGGAGAAAGGCAGTGTATGTAACACACTATAAGTGACATTTTAAGAAAAGGATTATTTCTCAAAAGTCGGATATATAAGAAGAATATAAGTGAAAATTTCATGTCTTTTGTGCTAGACAACTATCTTTGCCCTTTCTCTCTGAAAAAAATATTAGAAGCTTCGAGGGCAATTACTGAGAGATCTTTTCATTCAGATAATAATAGCATAACGAACATTTAGGCCATTTCTTAAAATATAGGACACTGGGCCTTGTTCTAGCACTGTTTGATCACGTATCTGTCTAGTTCTACTTCCAAATTCTGAAAAGTGAACAGATTCTCCTACTCCTAATTACAATTATGACCTTGAAGAAGCTATTTCAACTTGGTTTTCACTCTTAATGTGATTAGTGATTACCCTGTGCTTTGGTTCATTTATATCTGGTGAATAATTGTGTCCTTTCTTCTGAATCAGAAGTTACTTCAAATAGTTCAGCTATTTCAAGGCGTGGTAACATTGTACAATGGATACACGTGGAATTTGGCCCAGTTTTATAAGTCCAACTGGTTGCATTTACTATTTGTATACATAGTTGTAAGGAAAGAATGTATAGTGTTGACAAATGGGAATTATTCCATTTTATTTATTATTACACCTTCTCCTTACTTTGGAAAATGCTGCTGCAGAAAAACATAACATTTTACTTGTTCAATAGATATGATTTTTCTCTTAGATTAATTAATTTATATAAATTTTGCTAACCTGTTTGCCATGCCTGAAAGTAGCTGCCCGCTTTTCCATCTCTGAGAAATTGTACATCTTCCATATGTTGTGACCTAGCCACAGGACAGTCAGATCTAAGTTAAGACTTTTTTTTTTTTTTTTTTTTTTTTTTGAGACAGGGTCTCGCTTTGTAGTTCAGGCTGGCCCTGAGCTCACTATGTAGGCCAGGCAAGCCTCGAACTTGGCAACCCTTCTGCCTCTGCCTCCCGAGTGCTGGGATTACAGGTGTGAGCCACAATGCCGGGCATTGTGGTATGTGATACTGATTGCTGGTGGGCGTGAGTCATCACGCTCAGCATTGTATGTGGTTACAGGGGATCAAACTCAGAATCTTGCGCTTGCGAGGCAGGCGCCGGAACCACTGAGCTAAATCTCTGGCCCTAAGTTAAGACTTTTACATTTCATGCACTATATTGTGCCATTTTCTTCTAGTAATCAGAATACCGTCGCTTTAGCAAATGTTTGTGTTATGAACAAACTAAACATTTTAGTGGTCTTACAGTGTGTCATGAATTCTGTCGTATACAAGCTCTAACTTTAAAAAATGTTTTTGCAATGTAATATCACTCTCATTTCAGAATTAGGAAAACAAAAACTTTAAGAAATTAAGATTCAAAAGTCAAATATTAGTAAGTGTTGTGGATAGGACTTGACTTACATCTGACTAATGTGAAATCTCTATTTTAAACTGATAAGCTCTATAATTGTTCATTATAAGTACATCTGAACTACTAGTAACTTATATGTAGGAGGTAAAATTTTAGATAATTTATTGCAGATACTATATAAGAATTACTACATAGGTGTACTATATGATGCTATAGTTAAGTGTAACCTTTAGAATAGTTTCATAAACTACAATGTAAAATCTTGGTATGTGGAATATAAGCTTAGGGGGAAAGAAAACTTAAGCTTAGAACAGTTTAAATTATTGGATACTAAAGATACAGCTTTTGTTTACAAACAGGATTAATTGAAAACTTTCAGAGGATTGCCAGAGTGGTACTTTTTCTGTTTTCATCAAATAGGTGCTAATAGTTGCTGTCAACACAAAGCTAATTGCTGCCTAGAGCGGGACGTGTGTGCTGACTGGTCCTATGGCCACACTCTCCCATCTGTTGAGCCTCTCCGCTTTAGGAACAATGCTGGAACTGGCGTCCAGTTTGGGTGTTGGCCAGTGGTCCACTGACACACTGGAACCGACTTGGAATATGAAGTGAGAAGTGCCTTGAAGTCCGAGATGCTTTGTAGCCCATTAACTGGCAGCTCTTCTGTTGTGTGTGAACAGAGCCAAGAGCAGGTGCCAATTTGCAAAGCAAAGAGATCTGTCTGAGTGCCACCTGTCATTGGCATGTGGGTATTGCCCAACATGAAAGCCAGTAGGTGTGGTTTTTTTTCCGTCAAAGTGTGACATGTTAGAGCATTCAGTTAGGCTGAGCTGTGGACCAGAGGAACATTTTACCTTAGCCCAGACCACAGGAGGAGAGAGAAAGATATCATCACATGTTATGGGTGAATGGATACTTAGCATTAGTGACCCCTGTCCTTGTTTCTAGTTCTCACCTTAACTGTACACAAAGTATGAAAAGAAAAAAAAATGATTGAATTAGATATATTTTAAAAATCCTCACATTCTCTAGACAATTTGTGGTTAAATTGAAATGATATTTAATAGCTCAGGATTTTTCTAAAGATATGATTTTGTTATTATTTTTGACAGTTGAATTATTGCACACCAAATGGTAAACTGATTAGTGTTCTTATGCTAGACCTGCCATGATTCATAATGTTATTTTAAACAATGCACCAGCCCTGTTTGAGTAGAAGAGTTCTTATCTGTGAATATCTAAGTTGGGTGCCTTTTGCATTAACTATAAATTTGTGAATTATATAAGGCCATAGGAACAAGTCAAAGCAATTATAGAAGCATAGTATAATTTTCTAAAATGGAAAAATGAAAACAGAAAGCTCAAATACATAAACCTGGAGAAGAAATCTTAAGTTATCCATGTACCAATTTCTAATGAAAAACACTATTTTGTGTATTTGTCAGATATTTTGCCAAATTTCTGGATATGGTTACACATTTTAAAGATTTTACAATTGGTCTGCATCACAAATGCTCCAGCTTTTATTCAAAAACCTCAGTATATATTCAAAGGCATTTTTTCATTGCATTTTTCTTTCTCATGAATATAATCATAACAAATAACTTTTGTATAGGCCTTCTATTGGGCTAACAATTGTAGTTAACACTATCATTCTTAGAAAAACAGTGATGCAATATGCATTGATTATGTATGCATATGACTGTGACACAAGAAGAGTGAGTGTCACTCATCTAAAGGCATCTGAGCCATTGGGCTCATTGTCTTCACCCTGACCTCTGACTAAAGGTATAAAGCAGTAATATTTTTCCATTTTTCGGTTCAAGATTAGGAAAAGATGATCAAAATCTATGCTTGCCTAGAAGTGCTATATAATCCAAAATCACATGTAGATAATGAAATGTGTTGAATATTTTGTATTTTTCATATGGCAATTGTTTGTCAGTAACCTATAACTCCATTGTATCAATCAAGATATAACTATATCTATTGTTTTTAAATTGTCATTACTTGCACCTTTAAACAAAATCTACAATTTTTTTACAAAATATGTTAGCCTAACATTTTCTTATTTTTTTCCCAAGAGTGTACCTTGAAAGAGTCATCAGAAACCAAACAATGAATGCTGAAAAAGTGAAATAATATGGGTATATAAATCTAGAATATGAACTTTCAGTATATTGAAAGTTTTGCTTTTCATTTCATGTTTGTTTAGCATATTGCTTCTAACACTAAATTTACTGATTTTTTTCATGTTTTCTTTATTTCTAATTAAAACAGCTCCATCGACAGTTATGAACTGGTAGGCAGGATTGAATTATTGAGGTCTACCATTTCTATATGAAAAACACATATCAAAGAATAATTTGACATTAAGTGTTACAATGACAAGATATGTGTCTGAAGGAGAAATAATTGTGAAATCATGAGACAGAAGGATAAATACATATAGAGTATTTTAAAAATACGCCCAACTCTACTATAGTGAAGTCAATTACTGGGGAAATCTATTTTAGTTATTGTGTAGCATTAACTCACTTGAACTTTTTTTTTCTTTCAAAAAGAACATATTGGAAAGTGGGAAAGTGGTACAGGAGTACAGAAAACTCTGCCAGATAACTAAATGTTAGTAAGTTGCTTTTGATCTGATTCATTTTATAAGTCCCTAGATCAACAGATTATGTCAAAAGAAATAAAATATATTTATCTCTATTATGAGATTAATTTATAATAGGATAGCAGTTACGGTATAATAAAAGTCTAATGTAGGCTTATGAAACATTATATTTCAAGGATTGTTTAAAATATAACCAAACACATTCATCAAACATTTCAATCTGTTGATATTTGAGCCAACAGAAAGATGAGTCTGATCTCAGGAATTATACGAAGCAGGCAAGATAGTTACAGTATTATGGAATGAAGCAAGTTTTTAAAATGTGATATATGATATATGTTAGAGTTTCAGAAAAATAAAAATAAAAGATAATTTCGTTCCTTTTCACTGTAGAAATGGATCTGAAGACAAAGATACATTTCTATAAGCGGAGCTGTAAGGACTGTTTCAAGAGAAGGAAGCGAGGTGGAGACATGTAGTTATCTTCCGGGGGCATAGAGGTTAAGTGGGGTGCTACTAGGATAGCCTTCAATTTCACATGAAGAGTTTATGCCAAACAGTTGAAATGCTGAGTCATTGAGGCACACTGAATATAAAGACATCAGTATGTACATTTAAAAATTTATTTCTTACATTTCTATGAAGTGTAGCTTGGCATGCAGGGAGTTTGTAGGTAGGTATTCCTGGAAATATACTTATTTGAAACTAGTTAAATTGAGATTTTTCTTTGAATATGCAAACATGGGGAACAGTACAAAAAAATTTATGTTTAGTTGAGAACTGATTGAGTGTTGGACCTCATGGGAAAAGCCTCATTAAAACAGTACCGAAGTTTATAATTTAGATGTCTGTGAAAAGCGAATGCTCGTAGAGAAGTCAGAAGATGGATAGCTTCATTTTTAGTAATGTAATTGTACCATGTATCAGTGTATCTAGGGTAGAATGGATTGTGAGATACATAATATGCTTTCTCCTGAGTTACAAAAGGAAAAAATAACCAACTCTGATTGTGCCATGTGTGGTAAGATAATTTTAAATTTTAGACGTATGAAAACTGTGCCCTTTAAAATTTGCTCACTATTAACTAGTATTTGCAAGTGCTTTACATACAAGAAACTCACCAGCCATCAGAGTTACCCCATGAAACAGATGGTTTTATCATAAAAGAAGACTCTGAGGGTGGATTGGGAGGCTCAGGTATAGACACTATCTCCAAAACTCTACTTCTTAACTATTATATGCAGTAATTCACATCTAATGGGTCAAGTCTTTTTTTAAATGATAACAAAGAAATCATAATTTTTGAGGATCCACTGTTTTTGTGCCAGACACTTAACATAATTTTTAATTAAAGTATTCAGTAGCCTTGAAGAACAAATCCCTTTTTTTTTTTTTTTTTTAGCAGAGGAAGAAAATAAAGCCTAGAGAGGATGAAGAATCGATTTAAGGTTAAGGGACAGAAGAGTGGCAAAGCTAACTCTCCAGGTTTATCTGATATTCACACCCTGTGCACGCCTTCCATTTTGGAGCTGAAATACTGTCAGTAACTGCTGACATTTTTTTTTTTGTACCTGCATTTTACTCAGAATATAGTGTTGAGAAGATTGTAATTGTTTCTTAATCTCTCCCTCTAACTTCGTTGTGTTTATCTTTGAAGGTAAACATCCACTCCTATGTCTGACAGGTGGTGCCCACTAGTTTTGGATTCGAGTAGTGTTTCTTCAGCTGGGGCCAGTTTGGGTTCTCCTGTTCCCTACAGACACTTGGTGTTGTCTGAAGACCCCTCTTGCTGCTTCCTCTCAACATATAGTGAGTAGAGGTGCTGAGTGTAGCTGAG
The DNA here is from genome assembly GCA_004025085.1 of Thryonomys swinderianus. Classification (NCBI taxonomy): domain Eukaryota; kingdom Metazoa; phylum Chordata; class Mammalia; order Rodentia; family Thryonomyidae; genus Thryonomys; species Thryonomys swinderianus. The sequence continues at coordinate 103,209 of PVIC010000168.1, forward strand.
TACCCAAGCCTGCACGTAACAGCTCTCAGCAAATAATACACAGTCTGAAAATCCTAAGGGTGCAGAGATTGAGAAAACTTGATTTAGGTGAGAAGATAAATGAGGACATTGCTCAATTAAATGTTATTTTATGTGATTGCCATTTTTTAAATCATGAGACAAAATAGTATAATTCAATAGCACATATTTCAAAAATAACATCCTTTCCTGTGGTTTTAGATATGAAAGTTCTACAAAGTGAGATATATAAATTAGACCATGACTGAATTTGACAAAATGCATCACCCTTAAACAAAAAAAGAAACCTCTATGATTAATCAGTGACTTGAGATGAATCCATAATTTTACATGTTTTATAGAAAATATGTCAGTGTTTACTTTCTTGCTCATTAAATAGTTGCTGAATTAATGAAACTAGTCAAGTTTAAACTTTTTTTTGTCTAAAGCTTCTTTTTCAAGAAGATATGCCTACCCACAAGTTATTTGCCATTTTTAGTCCTCAGAATTGACCCTATGAAGATATGTTAAAATTCTAAATTATTCCACAACCACATTTTACGAAGAAGTTTCAGTTGGACAAAGAGGAAAGAGTCATTTCAATCTTCCAGAACACAGCCCAGACTAAACCTCCCTCCGACTTCTCGAGGTGTCCGGCAACACGTTCAAAAGCCCAGTGTATCCCCTGATGTAGGCCCTTACTGCCCAGCCCATTCCTATGTCGGAGAAGGCAAGCATAGAGTTTGCCTTTCACAACACTGCCGGCCTGAGCACTGAGCTGTTTGGATTCCCATGGGCTTCGTCCGAAAGTCGTTTTCTAAAAGGACATGCAGCTGAAGTTAATTACTATCCAAACACATGACTGAGACATAGATCTGCTTTCCCAATCTGATATTGAAATTTCCAATCTTATCATGTCTTATCATGTAATCAAGTTATCTTGAAAGAATGTAAGCCAATAACATAATTGTTTCTAAATGGACAGATAATTGAACCTGCTTCCCTGACTTCAGTTGTTCCGACTTGCTCTCCTTGTGATGTATTTGCACTTTTTACCATAAAATTTTCAACACCCCTTTAAAGTGGGTACTATTAATCATCCTATTAATTATATTAAGGAAGAAAATGTCCTAGATTTAATTCTGATGATGGATTCAAATTCTTTCCTTTAAATACTTGATGCAAAATTCAATCAAGTCAGATTTTTTTGTTTGATTTGATTTGATTTGATTTTCATTAGAGAATAATTATTTGATTCCAAAACAGACTTTTATTAAATAACTTCTCTATCTCAGCCAGTGAGGTTGTCTGGAATGTCAGGGATGGTTACACCTCTTAGACCTCACCCTGAGGACAGAAAACATACCTTCACCAAAGAGCTTAGAAATCACAGTAAAATGTTTGTGGAAGGATGATTTTAAGAATGAGTATATCAGAGGAGACAAAGTACATGACAGATGAGGAGAAAAATGACACAAAATTACAGAATAAAATGAATGTTGAACAACAACTGAGTACAATGGGCTATAAATTTTACTGTTGGTCATAAATTTACCTTAAGAATTACTCTATGAGGAATCCTCTGTGTCTGCCCAAGGAGTGAAAGACGAGAGATAAAGCAGCCACAGCCCACCCTTGCTAAAGCTTTTAGGGAGGGTGCTTTGTCCTTTCTAAAAGAGCCCACCTGATTGTTGATTTATGTCCAATCTCTGATACCCAGGTGGGATCAGTACCTAGAATCCCTGGAAGTTCCCCAAGGCCTCGTCTGGGGACCTAGATACCCTGGGAGATGAATCAAAATCCTAAATCCTCATTTTGTTAAGACAACTGTTATCTTAATGTGAGCTTGTTTATACATGTTTATAGTTACATGATGTTTATATTCATCTAAGGCTATGTGGGCACTTGTAAATGTCTTTCATTGTTTTCACTTAGCTTTTTATTTTGAACTGTCTTGCTTCAGTCAGCTGTGCTAAGGAGAAGCTGGTATTTCAGTTCCATCCTGTCTGTGAGGAATAAATTCCAAGATTCCCAATAACAAAGACCTAAAACCATGGAATATGGGACACCTTGAACATATACTGTTTTTTCTTGGGTATACACATTCAAAAAAAGTTTAATTTCTAAATTAGGATCAATAAGAGATTAATAATAGTGATTAAGAATAAATTTGACTATAATAATAGGTGATAATAAATACAATGTGAATTCAGTCTCTCAGATGAATATTAATATCTTGATCAAATTACAGAAGGTGGAAATACACAAAAGGGGGAAATGATTGCACAGGGGATTTGTCTCTGTGGATCATGTTTATGGAAAGGGAGTCACCTATCACTAGAGGGTGGAGTTGTGAAGGGTAGCATTTATCGAAAGACAAGAAAGGCTAACCTATTATTCAGTTAGTTTAGACAGAGCAAGAACGTCTTTCAAGTCTCATCCGGATTTCTGTGGAGTTTCCAGGGTCTAGCAAGTTCGTTTCAGGTAAACTTGTCTCTTCCTATTGCACTACAAATCTACCCTCCCATAACTTCTGTTTTATTTTCTTTTCCAAGGAATGTTATGGCAGTTTTGTGTTGTTTTGCCTTGATTTCTATCTCTTCTTCACACTTCTGTTAGGTAACTTGCCTAAATTTACTTTTGCCCTATTTCCTGAATGAATAGGTAAAGATTCACTCAAGCAAACTGTAAACCTTGGCCTGCATTACAATTGTAGGCAAAAAAAAAGGGAATGTGATTTAGTTATTGGTCAGGAAACTAGAAATTTATTGTGCTTCTCTTGGGGTTCCAGACCTAAAATATGATTTAAGAAATGGCCTTTTGAACACATCTTGGTTATTAAAGATGAAGAGCATGTTATGTGGGATTAAGATAATTGGTAGTATAACACATTTTCTTTGGTTTTGCTTGCTTTACATTCCTTTATAAGTTTGTGTTTGTCATGCATAATATTTACATTTATTGTGTGGAATTGGTGTATGTCTATAAAACAATTAATTCCTTTTCTCATCCCCTTTCCCTCTCCTCTACCTTCTTCCCTCCATCTTTTGTTCCTCTTCTCACTTGAGAAAGATCTATCTCTTTACTTTGTGTCTTTTATTTTCCTTTTTATTTATTATTTGGGCTTTTGCATAAGACAGACCATGCAATATTTAGACTTGGTGTCTCTACAATCGTAGTTGTCTGTCGACCTTGGGACCATGAGCGGGGATGTAGAGACACAACTCCCAGACTCCGTTTAGGTCAAGAAGCTTCAGGTTTTTATAGAAATTACAGGACTTTATGTAAGGTGGTTTGGGATGTGATTGGACAAGAGTGTGAAAGCAGTGCTCGTGGAAGGGTGTGATTAGGTGCAAGGGTGGAAGTTACATTTGGCAGTGTGTGATTGGTCCACGTCATCTGCGTGGTCTGAAGTGGCATTGTTTCTTAAAGAGCCACTGCCATGTCAGAAGAGAGAGAAGCAGGAAGTGGGAAGTGCCAGGAACCAAGAAAGATTTGGCCATATGTCTCAGCTTATTTCACTTAACATTATCGCCTCAAATTTTATTCATTTGTTCCAATGATTTTCTATGAATTATCTCCCTTTATGACAGAATATCAGTCCATTGTAAGTACCACATTTCCTTTATCCATTGATTTATTGATGGATATACAGGTTATGTCCAAGATTTAGTTATTTTGACTTTTGCTCTATAGCTAATAAAAATTTCAAGTATTGTCTATGAAAGAGTTTGTTTTAGAAAGATTATTATCAAACAGAAATGTTTCAGGAAAATTAAGCAACTTTTCTTATGTTTGGTTATCAAAAGTAAAAAGACAGGAAGTTAACCTTCTCCGGAACATTTATGACTCTTTTTTTTTGGGGTGGCAATGATTAAACACTGTAAGTTCTAAATTGTTGCATCTTTGTATCCCTAACACAACATAGTGACATATAGTTGATTCATGTATCTCAATAACCAATAAATGGTTCCATAACATTAATAAGTAATTTTACCCTAAACATCTTTGTATTCAAAATTTAGGAAGAATCTATTTGACATTTTTATATAAGCTTTGTGGTGAAATTTTCATTAAGTTATGGAGTTCTGGGCATCCAATCACTAGATTCCTTGATAGACTGGAACAGTCTGAAAGGCATATGTGGATTTTCAATTATTATAATCCAGAGGAAGTATTGTGAAATTTCAAAACAACCCTCTCAAGTCTCTGTAAGTATAAAGAAACATTTACCTGGGTAGACATTAAATATTTCCTGGTTGAATCCACAGTTTTTACTATGGGCCAACTTAATAAAGCAATTGTATAATAAAAATCAAGTGTTAATGCAAAACATTTGTTGTAGTATTGGAGCCAGAAACCACCTCATAACACATACTAAGTGGTTTGAAAACTAAAAATGTTAAAAGAATAAATTTTCACCCATGAAAAATAAAGGTGTTTTTGACATGAGAACTGCCATTCAGGAAGTAAGTCCTCACATAATGCAAACAGGGTGATGAAGCGAACCAAGCTTGGGCCTATTCCAGTTTGCAGCAGAAATGGCATTTATTCCTTCACGTTTTTTCTCCTCCTCCATTCTGCACACATTGCGTCCTAATTATCTGAGCTGTATTCACATAAACCAGAAAGTCATGAGAAATTTCTACCCTTAAAGGCTTAACATGTACTAAGCACTGCAAAATATGAGTAATGAATTAAATGAGGTCACATTATACAATTTTACCACTTTTCAAGTCTTGATGATATTTTCATAGTAAATATGGACTTATAGAAATTCTTCCTACTATCTATGAGGGTAGATTCATTTATAAGGAAGAAACAAAAGTCTTTTACACAAGGTTGTAAATTAGTTTAGTATTTGGCACTTTGTTTTCTAAAAGTGTAATAATATTTCTCTTTGAAGTGCTTTTAGGATTCATCAAATGCAAGATCACACATAAACAGAACATTGCATACAAACTGTTGTTTTACGTATTAAAATAAATTTACTTTGTTTTGTTTATTATTTAACTGAACAGATGGTAATGGTTTTGACACAATTCGATTTCCTTTTCCTTTTTTTTTTTTTTTGTTTCCCTGGAAAAAGGGGGGGGGCACAGAAAAACAGAGCTGCTTTTCCCACTTTGTCACAGCTGGTTACCAATCAATCTCAATTCACGGTACAGTGATGATAACACATGTTGTCCAGGGGCCAAATCTGATTGGGTTGCATTTTTCAGCAGTGTTTCATATCAGAAAAAATAAGGTATCTCTACAGTGGAGACTGTCAGTACACAATTGTACAACTGTCATTAATCAAACTTGACAACAATGGCTACATGTATGTAAGTCTCAGTCTGGTAGATTGCACAATAAAAATAGCATCACTTCTAGTACAATTGCCTCATCAGAAGTGTTTTTTTTTTCATTTTTTTTCTTTTCATGCTTTTAATTAAAGCCAAAAATGTTTGACAAAGAATTACTTATCAAATATATAACTTTACAAAGCAAATTGTTGTCTCAAGGAAAACATGATTTATTAGAGAAAGCAGAAAGTGGAAGTAGAAACTTATGTGAATTCCTTCAGAGCTATAACTGCCTCCATGTGTAGTTTAGGAAAAGAATTTTGCTATGCTTTGCTTTAGAATCCCTAAATGTGAAATTAGCAATGCTTAAATTCTAGTCTTTGAAGTCATTTGTGCATAATGTCTTTAAAAACCAGTCTTCCTGTTCCTTGAGTTTTTGCAGGTAAGTAAGAAAAATCCTGTGATAGTTATGAATCTGCCATATCTCTGACCTGGGACTATGAATGTCCGTAAAGGTACCACAATATGCTCAAGTCTCAAGTTTATTGCACTCTCCAAGTTTAGCCTTGAAGTTGAGACAATGGTGCAATGATGTCAGAAGGGAAATAGTTATCTCCAGCTCTAAGGTCAAGGATTGTATTACACTTGTATAGGCTGTATGACAAAAGAGATAGAGCATAAAGACTGCAGGAAAACAGACCTTGCTTTGATGAAACCAAATCTGTATCTGAAAAGGTCAAAATTTTATATAATATCCTTATCCCATCATTTAAAAATTTTACCTGGACATAAGAAACAGAGAAAAATAAACATAAAGTATGATACAAAGAATATGAAGAAATTAAAATTATTATAAAAATATAATGTGGTGGATGGATAGAGAGTTGTTTATCGTGGTTTAAAAGGAAGAATGCTTTTGAAAAATGTTAGCTGGGCCATTCAGATAATCAAAAAGATGAACAATGGAAAATACAAAGAAAAAAAATTCCATAAATCTTAAGTGGTAATACAAAGATATAATGGCAAGTGACTAGTGTTAAGCAAGTTACTGGAAAGCCCTAAAACATTACTGAAAACCTCTGCAGTAGGGTCCAGTCTCCTACTCAGTGTACAACACAGGCTGGGGTGGGGGTAAAAGACAAAGCTAAGAGAGACAGCAAATGGGCCCAGGACAACCAATACCAGTGCAAGCCACAAGGAGGCTGGCCTGTCCAAGCCACTCATGTTTATTAATAATCAATTAGGATAAAGACAAACTATGTGCAGTGGTCCTACTACATGTGAAGATGCACAGGTGTGGTTTCTATGGAAATTAATATAAGTGAAGTTCGTAAAGGATAAGACAAAGCCTCTTGAATTAGAAACAGAATAGATGAAAAACATATAGTTGTGATTAGAACATTAGTCTACTACTAAGAAGGTTGTAATTGTGAAAATAGAATTTGGGTATCAGTTATTCTGATGTAGGCTTTGGTTAAACTCGCTTCTATAAACAAGCAAATTGTGAGGTTAATTCTTCCCAACCTGTATTACTTACAGCCTACTTTGGGTATAATAAATATTGCCATCTCCCACAAAAAAGAAAGAAAGCACTATAAGTATGTGAACACAAAATTGAACAGGAAGACAAGGAGCAGTTCATCTAAAGCCTTCAAGACCATAAAGAAATACTGTTGTTGTGGGCCAGATTTAGCTCAGTGGTTCCGGTGCCTGCCTTGCAAGCACAAGATCTTGAGTTTGATCCTGATAACCACATACAATGCTGGGCGTGGTGATTCACACCCACCAGCAATCAGTACCACACACCACAGTGCGGGGTACAGTGGCTCACGCGTATAATCCCAGCACTCGGGAGGCAGAGACAGGAGGATTGCTGAGTTTGAGGCTTGCCTGGGCTACATAGTGAGCTCAGGCCATTGTGAGCTACAAAGCAAGACCCTGTCTCAAAAAAAAAAAAAAAAAATACTGTTGTCGTTTTCTAAGTGACAGGTCATTAGAAAATTTCAAACAGTGGTATGATATAATCAAACATATTTGATTTATATTTAGACTTATAAATTTATAAGTACTAGCCCACAAATAATACACCTTAAAACACTTAGATTATATAATTTATGTTATAATCTATGAGTGATTACTAGGAATAATACATCCAAAGATAAGATGATTCATAGGAAACCCAAAACTCAAAAGCCCATCTCACAAAATCAAGTATGCTCTTCTGTTCATCATTAAGAATGGTATGACAGGGGTGGAGATTTAGCTCAGTGGTTCTGGTGCCTGCCTTGCAAGGGCAAGGTCCGGAGTTTGATCCCAGTAACCACATACAATGCTGGGCATGGTGACTCACACCCACCAGCAATCAATACTACATACAACAGTGCCAGGCGTGGTGGCTCAGGCCTGTCATCCCAGCACTCGGGAGGCAGAGGCAGAAGGATTGCTGAGTTCAAGCCTTGCCTGGGCTACATAGTGAGCTCAGAGGTAGTCTGAACTACAAAGCGAGACCCTGTCTAAAAAAAAAAAAAAAAAAAAAAAAAAAAGAATGGTATGACTAATACAAATTTTTGGAAGAAATGTTTTGTGACATATAAGAAGATAACAAGAAATGTTCAAAATGGAATAGGTTACTAGTCTAAGGAAAGGGTTGAAGAACTGGTTAGTTACATGTTGCAGGTAATATCTAAGAGTTGATAGTCACAGAAGTTAAAGTTTTAGTTTCTTTTACCACAGAAAGTGAATCACTTTACACATGTTCAAAGTATAACAATAAAATTCACAGTGCTGACGATACTTGCAAGCATTTCTCAGGGAAATACTCTGATAGAAACATAATTTAAGATTCTGAGCATTCTAACATCTCAGTCCTCAAAGTCTGTAATTTTATTATAACACCCCTGAATAAAAGGACTAATTCATTATAACAGTTATTTATAGTTGGAGAAGATCACAATACATGAACACATCAAGTCTTCAGTGTAGGAAACACATATTAGCTACAGAAAGATGTAGTGAGAACTCTAGGCTGCCCTTGCTCTATAGAGACTGACAACATCCTGTCACTGAGAATCATTTCATGAGCCTCTAAGTCCTACAAAAGCACATGTCCCTGACCTTTCATGGAATACTTGGCGTATAGCATATATGCCATAAGTACTTCTTACCTGAAACAGTCAAAATGCTTGCTATGAGCTAGATGCAGAGGTACATATGTGTGTTTCTAGCCCTGGCAAAGGCTGAGAAGTAGGAGAAGCAAAAGTTGAAGTCTCACCAATGCAACTTAGCCAATATCCTGTCTGAAAAAATAAAATAAAAAATAAAAATAAAAAACTATAGGAATGAAGCTTTTGGTAGAATACACCTGGATTTGGACCCCCATACCATGAAAAAAATCACTGTAATCTCAAATTTCAACAGTGAAAGGAGAAATCATGAGACAGTGTTTAGTTTCTGTTTGAATTAAGCTTATGAACTACACAGGTCACTGTTATGTGATATCATTAAAAAAGAATACTACCCCCAAACCTCTCCTAACTCCAAAGCATGCCTAACTTACTGGGAACAGGTTTAGTACCTATGTGCATATGCTCCCTGCACCTGGAGGTATTTTAACAAGACTCTTCATAGAATCAGACATTGCCTTTTTTTTTTCTTTTTACAATCTGCACCTGAAAACTTGTTCTACAATTACGAAAAGATTAGATTCTCAATTTTCCTGTGAAGAACTATGTGTTTGAAACGCTGTATTTTTTATAAGTAGCTAAAATTAAGTTAGCTTACTTGTACTGAGCAATATTTAATTTTGAATTTTTCCTATAGAAATAACTGCAAGCATAGAATAGGAATCATAGTTACTTGTATTGCTGATCATTTTAGTAAAGAAAAAACTTTCCAAAATAAGATAAAATATAGTGTTCTCATTCTGATCCTTCTTTTTAACCTCCTTTTGCAAATAACTAAAAAAATCTAAAGAAGTCAGGCTGCAGTTATTTTGGGTTCAAATGTTATGTGTTTTGTAATTTGAAACATATTTTCTCACTCAAGCAAGAGAGAAATTACTTTCATATTTATCCTCTATGTTGTTATCTATGCGATGAATAATTTCTATCATACGAATGAAAATTTGTCAGAAGTTCTAACAATATATTTATTGAATGTGAAATTATACTTCTAACTTAGCTGTGTCTTATATAAGCATTTAAAAATTAAACTAGGACTGTAAGTAATAAGTATGCACAGGTTATTTCAAGAAGCTAGAAGAAAAATACTAAATATTTTCACTATGAAGAAATGATAAATGATTGCATAATAAATATATCTTGTCTTCTTTAAATGTCCTCCAATGTGTAAATACATTAAGACATCAAAAAATCACATTATTGTGTATATTTATGCCTTTCTGAGTTTATAACAATAGAAAAAAATCCGGACAAATATTGTTCCTATCAGGAAGATTAAAGGGCATATTGAGAGTTGTGCTTTAAATCCTGATACTTCTTTTTTAGTAATAAAAAGGCATTGAATGTCATTTTTACCAAAAAACAATTTCTAAATGTTGTTTTGAGGAGGTGATAAAAAATATGTGCAATCTCATCTTTTTCAATAATGAAACAACACACAATTTCTTTTTCTCGACAACCTTGGAAATAATGTACAATCTAAGTATCTTTGGTCTATTTACAATTATAGTTTACATGTGCTTCGATTGAAAACACTTCTGACCATTAAACTCATCTCTTAGTTTTAGAGAAAACTCACTTGTAGAATAATAAACTTCATAAAGTCAAACAGTAGTAACTAATAACTAGTTCAACGGTAGCTTGGAATTCCGGTTGGTTTTAGATGGTATGGAAATACTACAGAATCTCTTGTTTTCATTCAATGTTTAGATCTTTCAGGTAAGTATGTTACCCACAAGAAGGACTCACTGCAGGAAAGATTTTTTTTTTTAGTTATACATTATATCGCTTCATTATATCTGAAGCTATCATCAAAACCAGTTTATTGTATGCTTTTCATCACAAATTCAATAAGACAATGCTACTTTATAGTTGTACTCTTTCACTTATCATAGCTTAATATGTGCTATCAAATGGAAATATAGCTTATGTGCATGTTTTAATAAGTAAATATCAGGGAAAATAGCCTTGAACACTTTTACATTTAGTTTGGCTTTCTATAAACAGGAAACAAAAATACCTAGCATGTATTCAACCAGTATTTCTGGTAGCTATAATAAATAGTTGAGGTGAATTGTGCTTTCTCTGTGCTACTCTTAAACCACTTATATGCAATACCTTATTTAAATTCCTCACTCATTCTTTTGGGATAGATATTTTGACTACCACAGTTTTGTTAAAGAAGATATGGAGATCCAGGGAATTAAAGTGTCATATCCAACCTTGTAAGTGGAGAATGAAGCTATTTCCATAATTGAAATCTGGCAGTATGTGCTAGTTAACTACATAGCTGTGCTAGAGGATATTAAAAATTCTGTGTTTGGGGTATAGGCCCAGCACTTAGTGATGTAGGAGAGAGCTCTGCCTTTATCAAAGTAGACAATAAAAATTATAAGTTCAGGATCATTAGTGGCCTGCCAATGAGTTTCAAGGAAAAGAGTAATCATATATTTTTCTGAGAGAGGAGCAGAGGTCTTCAAGTAAAAGTAGTGTATAAATATTTTCTATGGAATTATAGTAAATAAAAAGTTGGAAGCAAGTAATGGAGACCCAATTGCAGCCACCATAATGAAAGGGTAGAGAGGCAGAAATAGTTAGGGTTGATTGAAATTAGTGCTACAGAGCCATTGCTTTTTTTATGCCAAAGTCTATCCAACAGAAATATTAGCAGTCTGTGTCTCAGGCTGGTGTTAAACCCAAGTTAAGCTTTATTTTCACTTAGCTAAAGCTAGAAATAGAATATATCCAATTATGGCGGTGTTAAATGAAAGCTTAAATTTTGTTTTCTTCCTAAAAAAACAATAGATGTCAGAGCTAGGTTTAAACAGACAGGACCAATTAAAATAATTTTTTAACAACGATCCAACTTGTGTATGTATGAGAGAGGTAATGTAGCCAAACACAAACCCTTGGAAAAATGTGTGTTTGACACTGTGGAGATCAGTGTGGAGATTCCTCAAAAAACTAGAATTACAGATCCCATTTGACCCTGCTATTCCTTGCTAAGAATATATATGAAAGAATTAAAAGAATCATATCATAGCTACATATGTGCACCCATGTTCACAGTAGCTCACTATGTGATAGCTAAATCTTGGAAACAACCCAAATGCCCATCAAATGGAGACTGACTAAAGATGTGTGAGGGTGTTTTTTTAATATAAAATGGAGTATTACTCTGGCATGAAGAATGATAAGTTTGAGTCATTTATACGTAAATGGACATACCTTGAGGACATATTCATAAGTGGTATAAATAGGTCACAGATGTGTAAATATCATCTTTTCTCTGGTATGAGACTCTGAAGATGTAAATGAGTTCCAGAATGTATGACAGATATCATGATAAAGAAAATATTCAAAAGGATAAGAGTAAGTTACAGAGGGAAAGAAAAAATATGATGTTAAACTAAAGAAAGAAATGGGGCTGGAGATTTAGCTCAGCAGTTTCGGCACCTGCCCAGCAAGCATAAGGTCCCTGGTTTGATCCCTGGTAAACATACAACAGTACCGTGTGTGGTGACTCAGGTGACTCACCCCCACCAGCAATCAGTACCACATACCACGATGCCAGGTGTGGTGTCTCACATCTGTAATCCCAGCATGCAGGAGGCAGAGGCAGGACTGCTGAGTTCGAGGCTTGCCTGGGCTACATAGTGAGCTCAGGGCCAGCCTGAACTACAAAGCAAGACCCTGTTTCAAAAAAAAGAAAGAAAAAATAGCATATGTATATGGGGAGGGGCATTGTAGGGTCAGTAGGGGAATAGGTAAAAATGAGAATTAACTTATGTCATACACTGGTACAAATTCCTAATTTTGGGTGTGATCATGATGTGTATAAAATGTACCAATAAAGAATTCAGTAACTATTCAAAGGGAAATTGGTCTTAGGGGTAAATAATGAGGAGAAAGTAAAACAAAATTGATGCTTTAAAAAAAAAGGAAACAAAGCTGTGTATATAAGGGCAGGGGCTGCAGGGTAGGTAGGGGAAAGAGAATTAAGTCATGTCATATACTGATACAAATTCTCAATGTGGAGTGTAATTGTGATGTGTATATATATAATGTACAATAAATTAAATTTTAAAATAAACATCTAAAAAGGAATTCATTTAAAAATATGTTTGAAATAAAAATCATGAGTGAGAATAAAGAGGAAAGAGTAGACATGAGAAGAATGAAAAAAACCTTCCCTATTTTTCATTCATAGTTGTAATTTCCTAGAATCTTACAAGCAAATATTCACATGAAATTTACCCATAAAATTCATCTAAGAATTTCAGTCTTTGAACCAATCTATTAGTTTCTAAATAAAGTGAGATTATAATTAAATATGAAAGAGATGATAACATGCACTTTCAGAAATCACTTCATCTTGATACTTCTAGAGTTTTTTTTTTTTTTTTTTTTTTTTGAGACAGGGTCTCACTTTGTAGTTCAGGCTGGCCCTGAGCTCACTATTTAGCCTGGGCAAGCCTCCAACTCAGCAACCCTCTTGTCTCTGCCTCCCAAGTGCTGGGATTACAGGCGTGAGCCACTACGCCCCGCACTAATATTGTTAATTTTTGAGAAAATCACCATCCCTCTCAGTTTTTAAATTATTAGTAATTTTGTCAATTTCCCAATACAATGCTTTTTATAATCAAGATGCTAAAAATAAAAGATCACATTCAGTAAAATAAAACTTATAAAACAATATAATTCACCAAGAATCCAAAATGTACACTATTGTCCTCACAAGTAAAGAGCTCCCAAGGAGATATCCAAGAGATAATGTCTTTTATTTAATGTAGCAATAGTTATATAAATATATTAAGCACAGATAACTGATAAGCAGCTAGAAATTAGGTGTGAATTTAATAATCATGTTTTCAATAACTCATCTAAATATTGTACTTCTATGTTCAAATATTGTTTGTGTGTGTCTTTTGCTTTTGGTAAACAGTAAAGAGGAAATGAAGAATAAAACTTTGAATTATTGTTTATAGTCAATGCTATTTAATGAAGGCAGTTCATACTCTATACAGGTATGACATCAGAGATGATTACACACTGAGAATTAAGAAGGCTATGAGTGCAGATGAAGGGACCTATATGTGTGTTGCTGAGAATCGGGTGGGAAAAATGGAAGCCTCTGCTACCCTCACTGTCCGAGGTAAGAGACTAAAGATATCCAATATAATTGAGCTGAACCAAGAGGCTAATATTTTACGTTGGTAAGTGAGTTCACGGTCGAAATGACACTGTTATAGTAGTAGTTGGATTTTGTGAATTTCTATCATTAATTGAAATAAAACGAGTGTACTTCCAAATACTGGATTGAAGAGATGATCGTTGAAAGAATTAGCTTTTAGTGCACAGTAACTTATGTGGATTAAACAGTTTATACTGCTTAAATTAAATCTCAGAAGACAAAAGGTGTACACTAGTCTTTTCAATTTCAACTGCTTGCTGCTTATAAATGTAATCAGTTTCTGAAGTTCTCGAATGCATTCCATTCATCAGTTTGTTACTTTAGACTTTTAATTTGGCATTCGAAAACAACCTGTAAAGAAGACCATGAAAATAGATAACAAAGAAGCTTCTACATCCTGATAATGTGATTTAGAGAGTGATTCATAAGGTTTACAGACCTTAAATTGTTGAAATAGTGCCACTCTTGTAATAACTTTCACTTTCTGAGCGTTATACACTTTCTCAGTCCTGTGATAATGTGCATTTATAGACTTACCAGAACAGCTTATAAGTGAAGAAAAATCCTAGAACATGCTAGAACGAATTAACCATCTTCTGTGCAACACGTTCACAGGAGATAAATTATACAATCTAGGAACTATACAGTCTCACAAAGACAAAAAATATTTACCCCTTCCAAACAAACATGACTCTGGCATTATTTACACTCACAGGACTTGACACAGAAATATAAACCTCATCTTCATTCAGTCTTTCAACCTTTTCTTCCACTACTAACAGTGCCTCCTCTTCTTACCCTTGTTGATAAGGAGGTTAGCTACAAGTGTTCATTAGACTATCAGTTATTTCTGGTACTATTTAGTTATAACTTTAGCCTTGGGTAGCTTTGCTCTGAGTTTTTATAAGACTAGGAGAAGAATTTGGAGGCGTGTGGAGTTGCAGGGAACGTACTAAGGGTTTTTAAATTTTTTTTTTTAGAAAAAATGGCTTTTCTAAAACCTACAATACAAGCTTCAAATCACACAAAACTCATACACGCTCATGTAACTGCTAACAGCCAGGCACTCATTCCAAATTCCTGGAAAACACTTTCTGTTTTTCAATTGTTTCATTCCTAATCCACCTAATCAATTCTTTTCTGCTAGATAATCTACTGTATGTTTCCATACAAAACACATACAAACAAAATTGCCAAGTTTGTTGCTCAAAAACATCACCACTTCTCATTAGATACATATAATTAAGTACTATGATACATGAATAAATGTACTCATTTGATCTGTTCAAAATCTAATACCTTCTGTAAAGCAATAAACACTCTTTAACTTACACATTCTATGTGTTTTAAATAGTTAACCCTTTCAAAACAGTTTACCTTACCAAACTACTCCAAATTGTGTGTGTATGTTTCTAAAGTGAGTGGGAAAACAACAAAATAAACAACCCATTAAGACATAGTTCTTTCAAAAATATTTGCTGACTGAACAAATGATGAGAAAATGTGATGTTTGTTTGTAAAAGCAGCAGGGTTCTTTTCATACTTGAATTCTTGGATGAAGGAGACTTGAAGTGGTCTATTTGCTTTAAGATCTTTTCCAGTTGTTTTCATGATTCGTTGAAAGTTTCACATTTCATTTAACAACCATGTTTCTCATACTCAGATGTTTGAAACTAACTTACAAACCAATTTAAAAATTGTTTACTCTCAAAGTTTTTTTAAAAGAAACTCTTAAATGATTCCTCTTTTCCTCTATAGCCTCTAGATTGATTTATTCTTTATTTATCATATAAATTTACCAGTTATCTATAAATGAAACCTCAAACAGGGTTTAAAAAAATCTCCATAATGAAATGTAATGTAGAATAAAAATTTTTTAAAACATTTTTACCATTAAGGAAGAAATCAGTGGGGATTTCTCACCATAAGAGATTAATAAGGGAAATTGTCCTCCTTTTTAAATTTTTTTTAATGCACATACCAATATATTCCGCCTTTTGGGGGATTACTTTATTAGAATAGTGTCAATTGATGGAAAGACAATGTGCCATTTCTTCTCTTTAATGTGGGGACACAATTTAGTTTAATTGGCTCATTTGAAAATATCCACCTGTTGTTTTTCTTTTTTTTTTCAGAATTAAATGTTGCTATGTAGCAACTTTTCATTGTGATGTTTCTCCTAAAATTGTATACATGATGTTTACTTTAGCTAATGGAAGAAACTTTAAGGAACTTTAAGGAAATTTTATATGAACATCTGAAACAGAAAAATCCTATGTCATTTTCCTTTTGAAAAAATATAAAAATAGGCTGTAAAATTAATTTGTAAAATAGACTTTGCTGATTTGGTAAACAAAAAAATTGGAAGGAAACAGCCTTAGTCTCACCACACCATTTTTGCCTTAAGGAAACATGCTGAGAATTCAGTATTTTGTGGCCACTAAAATAGTACAAATTGCAAGATGCAAGGCAAAGTTCTTTTTTCTGGACATTGAAGAAATAAAGAGAAATCTGGTCAACTAAAATAAGACATGACTTTATGATATTAATCTGTTATCTTGTTCTTAGTAATTAGGGACATTCTGCCAATGAGCCAAATGTTTTATTTTAACACAAGATCCTTTTAAGTTCCACAAGAGGGATTCTAAATTGTCATCCACCTACCTTAGCTTCTATTAATATTGGCATAATTGTGCTAAAAGATTTAAAGGGAATTATGGTTCACTGGTCAAACTTCCCTTTTTCTCTTGCTAAGAACCCATTGTATCATATAGGACATAATATATTTCTAATCCAGAATTTCCTAGTGCTACTACTATTGTCTTGCTTTATTCTATTAATTGCCTTGCCTTCTTCTGTTATTATGAATAATACTACTGTAAAAAAACCACAACATTCAGACAGAAGCAACTGTATCATTAGTTTTAGGGATTATACGTAACTTACATTGTGACTTATGAGTTGAGTGAATGAATAAGTATCAATATGTTTGCAATACTCTACTAGCTTGCTATGCTCAGAGTGCTGTCAAGAGAAAACTAACCATATGTTGTTGTAGGGTCACATTATGCTGCCCTAACCCTATATCTACTGTGATGCGAGTGAAATATTGGTCTGTTGAGAAAGTTTATATTTTGAATGTAAGATTTCATATAACTTCAAATAATCTTAACTCTATTTTTCCTTCATTTGCATAATGAAGGTACGTATATATTTTACATTATTCAACCTTAGCCTTAATCTTTAAAGAAAGCATTTTTAAACTCATGAATAACTCTTAAAATTTCTGTACATTGATCAGTCTATTACTACTGGTTTAGTAATTGAAAGTATGGTGCAATAAAAATCAATAAATTCTTTTGGAGCGGCAATTTGAAAGCAATTCTCAGGGTGAGCAAGAGTCAACTTGTCAATTACTGTATCCTGACCTCTCCAAAAAGAAGAAAGAAAGCTTACTAGAAATTAGGGAGCTACTGAGTTGAAATCTCTAAGGATGTTCCAGCCTATTTGGTATATTTTCATGCACCCTGTCCTTGGATGAAAACTGATGTGATCTTAACTTATTACTGACTGAAAAGCCAAATAAGGGACTTTCCTGCAGTCTTGTAATGGTTCTGACTAATCATGCTTAAAATCCAATTGCTGTTTAAATCAGACAGTAAGGCCTTCTTTTATTGAGATGACATTTACTAGTCTGTGACTTGAATGGTTATATTCAGCAGGTTCTTAACTTTAAGATAATACAAGACCATTTAATTTCAGGTCTTTGAAATGATACCTGTAGTAAGTGATACTCATAGGACTTTACCTAAAATATCTCTCAAATTACTTAGTAATTCCTGAAATTAAAAATTATTTTCTTAGAATAATAAATTTCAGTTTATCAAACTCAGAACATTTTACTCATGGTTGAATTATGAGACTAGAAATCATTCTATTGTCCATACTTAAATGTGGCATTACACATCATGCATTCTGATAATTTTCTTTTCTTTTCTTTTTCTACATTTCTTTTTTATGTTCTCACCACACCATTGTAATGTCTACAGCTCGCCCTGTTGGTAAGTAGCCATCCTTCTATCCATTTAGCATGGCTTTGTATAATGCTTCATGATTCATGCATACTAGCTTTTAAAAAGACTAAATATATTTCATCTATGCTAAAATATTACTTGAGAAGTATATTACTTGAATTAAAATATTACTTGAGAATATAATATTTGTAGCTGTCTGCTACAAAGTTGATTCTGGCTTTTCATCCTTTTGATAAACCTTTCTTGTACTGATTTGGGTACACAGAAATCAGTTGGTACCAATTTTCATGTGAAAAGAATATATAAATGATGGATTTTATGAACTGCAAACTCTTTTAATAAAAAATAGTGCTTCTCTTTTTCACTGTATGTGTACCATCATAAATTATTATTTATGACTGCCATTAAGTTAAGGTTAAAAAGTTTTGAACTAAAATTAAGCTTCATTAATTTACTCACTTTTGTTTTAAAAGGCTCAGACTCCTAGGTCTTTAAAGTCTTTTTACCTGCTGTACCTGCTACATACTTATTATCAGCATGTCCATTTAAACAAGATTAAGTGTAATGCTTTTATTAGTATAAGTAGATTCTTGCCCTTAATGTGAAAGGACAGGGAATGTTTGTTGTTTGGTATAAAAAGTTAGTTGACTGTTTTTAAATGTATCTCATTCTTTATTTGGTTTTACAAAATTGAATAGATTGTACTTATAGTAGTTTAAATATTAATTATTTGTAGACATTGGGATGATGAAATATTTTCAAAATTATTTATGTAGCAATCTTTCTGGAGCTTGTTAAAAGTTTAATTGACCCACCAATAATTATGTTTAAATAGAGTGAATCTTGATGTTGTCTTATAAGTAAATGAAGAAATGGATGAATAGTTGAATGAATGAATTCAGCATATTGCTTCTTTAATAAACTGATATATACACATATATATATATATATACTTATTCAATTTTCAGGGGTTTATAAATTTCCCCTCAAGCTTCAAAAGCTTTATTAATATACTAGCTTTGCATCATTTCCATTTCATCTGTATTGTTTGAAATATTCACAGGAATTATTAGTATGCTTGCATGTTCTCATAAATTACTACAGTGAATAAAATTTTGGTTTCCCAATCTGAAATTTTTATATGAAGTGTCTGATCAGTTGTCTCTTAATTACTATTTTAATATCACTAATCCTCATTCCCCTTATCTATGAATCAGAGAGTAATACTGAAGAAATAGATTGAGTTTAAGATTTCTTGAATGTGTGCAAATTGTCTGTGTATCAGTATTGTCAAATGAATTCCTGGGTTTTGAGACATATATTTTCTTGCCTTTTAATATTGAAAGTAGGGCTAGAGGTTTAGCTCAGTGGTTCTGGTGCTTGCTTAGCAAGCACAAGTTCCCTGGTTTGATCCCTGGTAACCACATACAACAATATGGGCATGATAACTTATGCCCACCAGCAATCAGTACTACATACCACAAATGCCGGGCATGGTGACTCATACCTGTAATCCCAGAACTTGGGAGGCAGAGGTAGGAGGATTACTGTGAATCTGAGGCTTGCCTGGGCTACATAGTGAGCTCAGGGCCAACCTGAACTACAAAGTGACACCTTGTCTCAAAATATATATATATATATATATATATATTAAAAGTAGAGTTGTAGCTGAAATTAACAAAAATATAAATTGCAAGGAATTTTCTTGAGGCACAATTATTAAATCCATCGGGCCTTACCAATGCTTGAAAATTGAGGATAGTTTTATGGTCATTCTTAATTCTCATTTCTTGTATTTGTACCAATTCCTATTAATGGTAACTTTGTCAGTGAGTTGATATTTAAAAGTAAGAAGAAAATGAAAAAGAATGAAATGATACAGGAAAAGATAGCCAAGTGGCATCAGGGACCTAACCACTCTTTAGATTCCTTCTTTCAGTTTTGGGAAACTAAATTTCAGGTCCAGCGACAGACTCGGTGGGATGTCAGAAAGGAAGCATTTTATTATATAGACTTAATTACTTTACAGACATATCACAGAATATAAGTGAAGATATCTGTATGGTATATATAATAAAATTATAGATTGTATGTCATAAAACACATTAACTAGGATTAATCATGACCAGCTTTTTGGTATTCTTGATAACAAGTAAAAAATAAGTTGACCTTTAAGTTATTAAATTTGTTTTTATAGTAAAGAGTAAGAGATTATTAAATGTGTATATTTGTCAATAAAAGGATGGCATTGGGTACCCTGGACTTCAGGTTGTTTTTATGTTAGTAGTAATTGTAATTATAAGACATGGACCTTTCACATGAACAGAAAAAAAGACATTTAATATTTAGATCTTTTTACACAGACCTTATGTAAATGCACTACGACTGCTTCAATTATATAATGTCTCTAGTTCTTAGCATATAACACATTGAAACTTTCTGATATGTTTAAAACTATGAAATAAAAAAATAGGGGGATTAAAATGATGTGATTTTAAGGGTATGAAGATATATCTGTCACCTGTAAGTCATTTCAAAAGTTATTCTAATTCTTATTCTTGTTTGAAATGATTCCTTAAATTCCCATTGGACTGGAAATAAAGACTCACTGCTTGACATCTTATATTTATTCTTGGGAAGTCTGTCATTTTATAAATCCATCTAAGATGACTTATGACAATGTTCAGAAATATGAGGAACTATACTTTAACTTGACAACTACTATTAATATTGGAAATGAATGCTAGATACATTTTATTGGATTACGAGAGAAAATACTGATAATGAGGAAATGAGCCTGGTGTTTCTTTTTATCAAGCCCTTGCATCAGTTTTAAATTTAGTAACTGTATATATTTAAACATTTATCACAGGGCCAAGAGGTAAATATCAACTGATATAATAAGCAACAATTTATTTATTTATTTATTTTTGAGTCAGGGTCTCGCTTTGTAATTCAGGCTGGCCCTGAGCTCACTATGGAGCTCAGGCAAGCCTGGAACTCAGCAATCCTCCTGTCTCTGCCTCCCAAGTGCTGGGATTACAGGCGTGAGCCACCACTCCTGGCAACAATTTAACTTTTAATTCCAATATTAACTTGGTGAATATATTTATATTAACCACACAAAATTAGGAGGCTACTATCTGTCTGAAACATTTGAAAGAAAGTTAGAAATGCATACAGTTTCTGTTATACTTGCAAACTGAGAAAACAAGCATCTCATCATGCCAACTGAAACATCTGTGTGGAAAGCCTGGTTTGAACATCATTGTATAAACTCAGAACTGGGCATTTTTATCCACCTGGAAGGCTCAGGAGCTACAGTTAAAGACGTTGCTAGTCTATGCAGTTCAGAGCAGGAATTAAACATTCTCTAAACTGCAGTTTTGAGATTCTGTGAAAATTTGACACAGATGATTCTCAAATGGAAAATATTTGTGAACGTATTTAATTGCATATTTGCAGAGGAAACTACAGATTATATTTACTCAAGTCTAATGTCACCAGTGTCTCAAAAAAAAAAGCCGTTTAACCCAACTATACTTGCTAGTTAACACAAAAGCTCTGTGAATGCCCTTTGATAATTAGAACTCCACCAGACCTTCTTGTGCTTTTGACCTTTCACTGTTCCAAAGGCATTCTTTATATGAAAAGCAAAACTGCATCTTAAGGCATAGTTAACTATTAGCGTTGAAATATTCATTTGTTTATTTGGAAAACTCTTCTGATGATGGAGCTGACATGAAAAAAAACAGTCTAAATATGGACAAATATCTTATTTCCTATAACCATCTGTTTTATTTTTCTATCGGAAGCCCTTCCCAAGCTTAAAAATAAAAAGAACATCTATTTTGGAGATGGGCAACACATTTTTTCCTTACAGCAAAACTCAAAACATGATGAGTAATTTGGAAGAGAACTGTCAGATCTGCCAGCTGCCTTGCTTGTGAAACTGAGCCCCGCTCTGTTTTGTATCAATGTGCCATATGCCATCAGCTGATCTCAACTATAGATATTAAAAGCAGAGTTTATCAGGTGAAAATTTGCTTAAAATAGCAAAAGCCAAGGGACAGTGTACAAATTTAAAGAAATTCCTGTGTGTTTCCCAATTCCGTAACACTAAAATATGTTCCCTTTGGATAAAAGAATATGAGTGGCTGGGCTAGAACTTATAAATAAGCATTGAAAAGTACATATTCTTGGCAAAATCAACATGCTTAGATTATTTAACAGAAGTAGTCATTTTTTTTTTACAAAAAGAAACTTGTAGAGACATACTTTTACTACTTTTGCTGCTCAGACACAAAATTAAAGACATCTCATTTTAGAAAATTCTGTTTTGTGAAATGAAGTAGGGTTTTTGTTATAACATTCTGTAAAACATTTTGTTCTTGAGGCTACAAGTTTAATAAAAAGAGTGATTGAAAAGTTCATCTCAGAATATGAGAGACTAACTTGCTTTTTTAAAAAGACTGACAGATATTCCCAGCACTTCTGTCTCTCAACTCGAGATTTGGAAAATTGAATGTGTTTTATATCCTTTAGTATATGTGCTGCCGAAGCGAGCACTGTTTTATATCCTTTAAATTAATGCTGTAAACATTGTGCTTATTTTTTTAAATCAGAAACATAGTTTTTGTGTACTGCGCTCAGAGGTCCTATCTGCAAAGATGCCCTGTGTATATTTTGGAAGTAAATCTAGGATTTTATTTCTTGCGTCCCTTTTGGAGAAACTGTTGCCCTGTGACCTGAAGCTCCCCTCTTTCCTGAAAGCACTTAATGACTTCTGCACCTGGCACTAATTAACAACATTATGCAGAGTCCCAATTAATTATTACTAACCGTCACATTTTTTCATTGCTCCATATGGTTTGATTAAATGATAGGCGAAAAATAATGTATTCAGTCTTAGCTTGTGTATTCCAACAGAGTTTTCAAAACCTACAATGTTTGAAGTATTTTAAACTAACATTAATTTTAAAGCAAGAAGCAAGTGCCAATTCTATTATTATGTGTTGATGGTATTTGTCCATTATCTTTACAGGGAAGGGTAATATAAAATTACTGAATTGTCCTGTTTTTTTTTTTTTTTCCTTTCTCACAACTTGGTAAAAAGGATAACTTGTTTCAGCATTGTATACTCCTGTACTGAAATGTGAAGCTTCCAGAATGTTCTCCTTTTGAAGTGAAATGTCTCTTTACTGTACTGTATAAATACCTATGTACTTCTTCCAAATACTTTTCTTGGCTTGTATGTAAATGCTGATCATCCTGCATCTAATATTCTCAGGATACATCAAGCCTCTTGAATCCACATAATTATGATTTAATTTACTTTGTTTTGTGAATATTTTCTTCTGTTTTATCCTTGAATATTTTTTCATGTTTCAGTTTTTCTTTTCTTCAGATACATTGGTTGTGTTGGCTTACGTTTTCTACATTTCATATTCACCAATTTCTCTGTGGTAATTCCAGTTACCGATTATATTTCATAATGTGTGATTATAGAATCAATTTACTGTCTCCCTTCTCAATTAAAAGAATCATGTATTTTTAGTGAAATACAGTTCATTTTTTTTCCTAGCCTCTCATTTAACATTTATTTGTTTCTTTTTGAGCTTTTTTTTACAAATAAGCCTCCATTGTACACAAATTCATTTAGATCATAGACAATTACTCTAATGTATGACTGTGTTTCTTTAGTCAAGTCTTGTAAATTTTAAGTTAATCCCTTCTAATTATAATTTTCCCTTTCATGTCATTAATTATAAGTCATTAGTTAATGTACTGTTGGTTTTGTTTTTCAGGGGGTCCTCTTTTAATCCCTATCTGGCCTTCTCAATTTTAGCTAGTTTTCTACACAATCATCTTTCTTATTCCCTAAGTTTCACTCTTGACTCTAGATGAAGATCGAAGGATCAAGAAATGAACTCTCACAAGGCAGACAGATTTCTGAATGACAATATGAAAGGAGAACTGAGGATAGTCTGGTGTTTGGGATGTTTCCCCACCCTGCTGCACACATTACTCTATGTGAAAAGGGTATTTTAGAGTCCCATTTTATTTATTTCTTGTTTTCAGTGGAGCAGCATGAAACCATTACCCTTTATTTCAATAAATTAAAATAAATACAAAAATATTTGAATCTCTGTGATTTTTTTTCTAAATAAGAATAAAATAAATATTAAATATTCTAACTTAGCTGGTAGTGAAATTACTATCAGTATTAAATGTATTAATAATAGCAGTAATAATGCTGTAAGAGTTATGACCAAAAACTGTACTATGAAATAAGTATTAAGAGATTTCACTGGCTGTGGTCAACATGAATCACATTAACATTTAAGCCACACTTTTTAAAAGTCAAAGTTTTTATTTTCATAAGTTAAAGCAATTTATAGATGCATACACTTACTGTACCTTGATAGAGTATAAAATGTACTTTAATAAATGTTATCCCTAGATCCTAAATGCATGACATTTAAATCGCTACACTACTTACATAAACTATTAAAAATTGCTCAAGGGATTAGTACATAATTATACTCATTAAAAATATATAAACTCAAATTAAATTAAATTTTCAGTTAAAATATATCTGCATGCCTTTTTAAAATTTCTCTGGCAAGTACTGATTTCCAGATATACTGGAGATACTGTTTTCATCTCTTCTACAGAACTCTGAGTTCTTTGTCAGAAAATATACCATCGAGCTTATCTTCCTGCTGCTCATAGGCCTAGCATAACATTCACCCAAGGCAGAGGCATGTCTAATGGTGGCGCAATTCACGGAGACGCACATAGACACACATAGGTAACAGTCGCCCAGAAGATGTTTATGCAAGCAGCTTTAACTCATGCTATAAAGAGATTGAGCAGCATTAATAGTAACAGGCCAATCACATATTCCCCCTTCTGCGAGTGGGAGATAAAATACAACAAAAAGAAGGCACTAATGAGTTAGGATGGTGCCTTACTAGGCGTGTAATTAATGTTATTAAGAAACATTGCAATTGCATATTAAAATTCTGTTAACTAAGCAACTCTTCAGCATCAGTACATTTGTTTCTTAGTTGCAAGATTTTTTTCCCCTTTTTCTTTTTCTGATTGGCATCTCCGTGCAATCTTTCTCTAAAAAATGAGATAATGGGAAGTGATCAGCCTCGTGGTTTAGCTGGAGCGCTGACATGACAGTTCTGGCAAGTTGACAGGTGAAGTGAGTGAAAATGGATGTCTTGTCTCACCATTTACTCGAAGAGCCATTTGTAATTTGTAATTTTCTTCTTCCTGTTCCCACCCTTATGGTCCCTCCTTCCTCTTGTTTTCCCAACTTAAGAATTTAGGACCTTGACATTTTTCTCACCACTCTTTATTCTTTTGATGATCAAAAGAGATAACTACTCTAATAATAATGTCAACAGTCTTTCTCAATAATTAGTTTTGAAGTTAATAGCATTTCTCTTATAAGTTAACAGTTCTTTAAAGAAATCAACTTTATTGTTTTATTGGTAGTATTCTAGTTAGGAGGCGAATGGAAACACAAAGGTGTGGGACAGAATAATAAGGTAAAGTCAGATTTAGAAGTTTAGAATTTGTTCAACATGTTGAAAGATTTTCTAGAAACTTTACATTTTGGGGATAATTCAAAGGGTCTATGAATTCAAAGGGTCTTCATATTTAATAAGGGTCTTCTTATTAAATATGAAAGTAAGTCGGTTTTAATACTTTGAAATAATAATAATGTTTAAAATTATCTGTTCATAATCCAGCTTAATAAGGAAAATATTACTTGTATTTCATTGGAAAAGTATTTAATATCCTTGGAAAAGACTATTTTCATAGAACACTGTATGATTCCACTAACATTAGTCCTCAGTTTAACAAGCAAACTACAGAAAGAGAAAGACACAGATTGACAATAGTGACAAAAAAGATAAGGAACCGCGGAAAAGTGACGTGTGAATTAGTGGTGCAGTCTGGGAAATCCATGCCTTTAACACAATGCCTGTATTTTCCTCCATGGGGGATAACCTCTCTTCCTTTCCTACCTGCTCTACAAATCAAATCTCCATACTCACATACTCTGCTTAATTGCTTTCACAGTTGTTCCTCATGAAAACTTAGACCACTTCTATTATTTTTTGTTTATGCAGATAATAACGGATTCACTGCATACTTAGTTATCCAAATTTGAATAGTTGAAAGAGACTGGGGGGAGATCTCAAACATCTTATAAGTTATGAGCCTCCAAAGCTTTCAATCAACAAATTCCTTAAGAATGATCCAAAATTGTGAAGATTCATAGCTACAGAATAGCAGCATGTTTTTACTCTCACAACAACTGAATGCAAATGATATGTATATGTGAGACCTCTAATTGGAATACTGTAAAATATGAAACCCAAGCTGATACAGAATCGGAGGGCCATGATCCATTGTAGTCAATCTTTTCTCTTTGACAACTTGCTGTACTTTTTAATATTCATGAAGGCATAAACCATCTAGTGCTTGTCCTTTCTTCCATTTGCATTGAAGAAGCAGATAGATACATAATGATTATTTTTAGAAGAAAAGCTGTATATATACTAGCTTTTTAAGTATGAAGGAAGAATTTTCATATTAGCTACAAGTTACTTACTGAGAAAGAATATATCACTCATGTAGAAGAGCTACTGCCATAATTCAGTAAAAGAAATAGATAATTGGTAGGTAAGTAATTTAGTAACTTGATCATTTGTGTTTCTCAGAAGCAATGACAAAATATAATTAGATGAACCTTATAAAAATGATTATTTTAAGTCCTATGTCCCTGATTTGAATTTTCCATTACATTACATTCTCTGTGATTCTTTATGTGTTAATGAGCTTTAATTCAAATATTTCAGGAATTATGTGTACATTTACAATATTGCAGAAATTATTTTACAAACAAGTCAAAAATAGTAAAAATTAAACAGAATTAGATAAGTTGAAGAAATTATCTTTTATCAAATACAAACCAACCTGTTCTATTTATCAACTTAAAATTATCTCAAATATGATGTATATTATAATGAAATAACATTTCACAATTTATTCGTGCTAGGAAAGTCTGTTCATGAGTTTATGTTGTTGCAGGAACTTCTACATTTGATTGCTATAAAATGCCTGTATTCATCTAAGAATTTTTTTTTTCCTTTAGGATTGTGGCTACTTATTTATAGTCTTTTGGGTCATCAATTTCAAATTTGATATAGGAGAATTTCTCCACAAACCTATGTCTGTATGGTTGAAGAGATTGGATTTTCTTTCTGTCTGTCTCCCCCCTTTCTCTCTCTCTCTTTCTTTCTTTCCCTCCCTCCCTCCCTCCCTCCCTCCCTCCCTTCCTTCCTTCCTTCCTTCCTTCCTTCCCCTTCCTTTCTCCTTCCTTCCTTCCTTCCTTTCTCCTTCCTTCCTTCCTTCCTTCCTTCCTTCCTTCCTTCCTTCCTTCCTTCCTTCCTTCCTTCCTTCCTTCCTTCCTTTTTCTCTTTCCAAATAACAAATTGTCTTTCATTTCCTTAGTCCAAATTACTGGAAATACTGAGATAGAAAAAAAAATGAGCATGTGCTTTAGGTAATTTTAAGAATATTTTCAATTTCAAGCCATCCACCTAAAATTCATGGTTTAGGGCCTTTTGTGGTCAAACGACAACAGTTAAGTGGAAAATGGTAGACTCACTCCATCCTAGTAAGAACTCACAACTGAACTGAGGAAGCAAGTCACGTAAGACAGGGAGGGTTAGAGAAATAAACCAACACAAGCAAGGGCAAGTACAAGGTCAGAGAATATTCAGGTTAATAGTTTTCAACAAAGGTGAATCGAAGAATAAAAGGTATAAAGTTGGGTTAACTATGAGAACAGCAAAATACTGACTCAGAGGAGATTGGCCTGCCAAAATTTTGGAGCTAGTTGAGAGACAAATGATTATATAAATGATAAAATGTTGGACTAGCTAGTAGAAACCAAAATGTTACATGGAGGAGAATAATGCATTTCAGTGAAAAGCATTGTAGGTTTTCTCTACCACATAATAAAAAGCACTTTTTTTTTTTAAATATAGTGACTTGAAAAAAGAATACTTTTAACAGATTGCACTTGGGCCCGGGATTTAGCTCAGTGGTTCCAGCATCTGCCTGGCAAGCTCAAGGTCCCAAATTTGATCCCACGTACCGCAAACCACAGTGCCGGGTGTGAGGGCTCACGCCTGTAATCCCAGCACTCGGGAGGCAGAGGCAGGAGAATTGCTCTGAGTCTGAGGCTATCCTGGGCTACATAGTGAGCTCAGGGTCAGCCTGAACTACAAAGCAAGACCCTGTCTCAAAAAAGAAAAAGAGAAAGGTTGTATTTGTAAGTAACATAGAAAAAAATACTGGTTTTATTTTAATAAAAAAATAATTGCTCAAGAAAACATGATTTTTCAAATATTATATCAAGTTAAAATTGTGATGTAAAAATTTGTTATATTACATATGACAAGTTCTCTAAAAGATAATGAGCTGAAATGAATTGAATCGAATTTCAGGTCTTTTTTTTTTTTTTTTTTTTTTGAGACAGGGTCTTGCTTTGTAGTTTCAGGCTGGCCCTGAGCTCACTCTGTAGCCCAGGCAAACCTCGAACTCAGCAATCCTCCTGTCTCTGCCTCCCGAGCGCTGGGATTACAGGCATGAGCCACCATGTTTCTGTGGTATGTGGTATTGATTGCTGGTGGGCGTGAGTCACCATGTCCAGCATTGTATGTGGTTACTGGGATCAAACTCAGGGCCTTGCGCTTGCGAGGCAGGTACTGGAACCACTGAGCTAAATCTCTGACCCATATCAGGTCATTTTTAAACAGGCTAACTACAGCATTGGCATTAACTAAAAGTCAAACCTGTGCTCCATTCTACTATTTCAACCATAAATAAATGTGTATCGTTCATGAGATTCCATTTATTAGTCTTTATATTATACTGGTAGTATTTCAGAAATAAGGATTCTAAAATTTTAAAGGAAATAATCTGTATGGTAGCTTAATATAATCCTTGGGATTCAATAAACCCACAGTTAATTACAATTGTTATATTAAGCATTCTGTCAATAAGCGAATCTTTAACTCAAAAGATAGGAAAGATTGCTTTTTAAATGTCCTTGCAAGATATATTAACATTTATTAAGCATTACCTTAAACAGCAAAGGAAATTTGTTTTCTACTTCAGTTTACCACAAAGTTCAAAATATTTATTGATATAGAAGTAAAAGTTTATTCATTCAAGCATGAAATCAGCCCCAAAGAAAGCAGCCGAGTGTATCTGTAACCACGCCGCATCACAAATTAATGTACCTAACTGCTGTATGACTATCTCCATGTTAATGCCTGCCACCGAAAGTCATATTTTCCTGTAGAAACAACTTGAACATGATGTGATTAACCCTGAGGTCCCTCTCCCCTCATCTCCCAGCCCACCCCACGCATGGCCTGTGCCTTTACTCATGTTCACCCATCTAATTTCCATATCGCCCACTCACTCTCCCCAACACGCATTAGCATAACAGAGCTGTAGCGTGACTTTGATTGAAGCCAGCTTGGGCTGAACGCAGTATCAAAGCATAATTTAGCAGAAATCAAATCTAATTTACTGTGCATTGTATTTAAATTCTCAAAACACTGTTTCAAGTGAACTGTCTCAGACCTTTAATCTTAACTGACCTTTTTATATTCGGTCTTATTTCTCAGGAAAGCACACAATGTACTTTTCCCACAGAGCCATTGTTTGTTTTTTTTTTTTTTAAACTTGGAAGTGTTGATTAAATGCTGAATTGTGCCACTGTGTTTGCCTCAACTCATTTCTTCTTATAGCTGAAGCAATAAGGTACAATCACTTGACAGATTAAGCAAGTGTGTTATTATATTGTAGTTACAAGAAATTTGTCTAATGTTTTTAGGTTTTAGAGAGGACATGAATGTATATTTTATAGTCCTCTGTCTTACAAATTTAGAGGGGGAATTGCCATTTTTGTAACAAGCATATTCTTCTGGAGTTTATAACTCAGCCACTTTAATCCACATTGGATTTAAATGTGTGTTTTGAATTATCATCCTGAGAACCTAATTGTGTTTTTTACGTTTAATGACAGCTATTGTAGAAAATCAATTTTATGTATAGCACACTTTACGCTATTCTGCTGTGTTGATAAAATGCTACCTCTGTCTCGTCTCTCCCACTGGTGCCATCAGCCAAGTGCTGCCTTTTAACACCATTTTCCCTGCAACCTGGCAGAAACACTGAAACCATGGAGTGTTCACAGGAGAACTATTGATGCAGTGTTCATTTTAAGACTTCAAAAATAAATTTCTTTAGCTGATATCCCTTCACAGAGAGCTGCCCTATAGATCCTCACCTGGAGAAGGGAGTCTACAAAAGTAAAAGTGTTCGTTGCCATTTGTTTTGTCAGCCTGACATCAGGTGACAAAGGACATGTGTTTTCAGAGGCTCAAATACTCCTTAAATGTTTTGGCTTTGTAAAATGTTTCATTCAGTATTTTGAGGGTTTTTTGAAAATATTAAAAATGATAAGATGATTCCAGTTCTGTTGAGCTCCATGAGGTGACACGATATTGAATACACTAGAACGAAAGACAACATATCTGCAATAACTTGGAACAAGAATATAACACAAACATCGCATGAAAATAACATGCTTTTGAAATTCATAATAAAAACTGATAGTTTTTTCTTAGTGGTCTTTTAAAAATCAGAAATGGATAAAAATTCAAGAAATTGTGATTTCCTGACTTTTTTGAATTATCTTATCAGTGGTACATATTGGTTATGGTTTCAAAGAACTTTTTCATTATTTAAGATTTCTAATCAAATGTTTTCTTTATGTACTGTTACAAATAACAATTCCCTTTTTTACTATCTGTTCCAACCTTCTAGGCTTTCCAGTCCTCTGCTTCTGTGTTTCCAATCACCATCTTCATTGCTTCCAATGCATTTGTTCTTTAGCATAAATCTGATGATATTTGTCTTACAAAAATATCCCTGAATAGATACGAACAAATATCTAGAGTCCCTGAACATTTATGGCCCTATCTCTCTGAGCTCTGTATACTAGATTCCTTTTTCGCTTAAAGTATTTTGTCTTCTACCAAATCACACATCTTTGCCCAAGATTCTGTCTCTCTCTTGCCTAAGGATCTCACTCTTCTGTCTCTTGTGAACTCTGACTTGGACTTCAAACTACAGCTGGAATATAGGCCCCTTCTGGCACTTATTCTTCTTTCTTCACCTCATGGTTTAGTCTGTTCTATTTAGTATATTTTGTATTTTCTATGATAATGTAAACTATATTCAACTATATTTATTTGTTTGTATACTTAGAAGTCTTTGCCACTGAACAAGGACATTATTTATTTAGTTTCTTATCCCTTGTACCAAGTAGGCTGTCTTGGTCAGTAAATATGCTTTGCTTTGCATTAATAAACACATGCATCATACATATGATCAATTGCCAGTCCTTATTTAGGAAAACATATTATGTCAACTTTTTAAAAAGAACTGTAGAATGCAAATTTCAGAAACACTTTGCAGGGTCCCTGGCCTAAAGATATTTTCAAAAGTTTGAAAATTATTTCAAGGGAATATTGGCTATGTCAAAAGGTAGACAATACATTTCCTGACATAGGTTGATTACAGAGAACATGCCTAAAGTTAAGATTTAAATTGTTTTCATTTGTGTTCCATTGATGATTTCAATCATATGTATTCTCAGTTGTTTCATTTTTAAAGTTATATGAATGAGAATTATATAGGGTACACTGGCTCTAAGGTTTTATTAATTGTGTAGTCCAATTTAAATTCATTCTCAACCAAATCAGAAAAAAAAGGAGCTAATAATTTCAATCTGTAATTTTTATTAAGCAATGAAAAATACCATTTGGGCTGAACTGAGTTTTTAATTCTCAATGTTGAGAAAAAATTAACATAATCTCTTGAACCTAATATCCACATTTACATTATTAATTTTTGTTCACACAGGACAAAGGCAAGGAATTATACACTGATTACTAAGGGGTAGCATATTACAATAAAGGTGATGGGTCAGAGATTACGCTTACTATGGAGTCCACCCTTAAGACTTACTTGGGGTACCTGGAGGCTTCACATTGTTACTGAAAAACAGACAGTGTTGTGTTTTCAGTTTTTCCTAAAGTTATTTCACAACACCAATACAAAATGTCACATCTATTAAAAATGTGAAACACACATACACACACACACACACACACACACATAAATCAGTGTTTCTGCTGATTCAGCAGAATTGTTTCCAAGTAGCAAGAAAAGAAAGTGTAAGGATGCATTTGAACAACACAGGGTAACATCAGCCACACTATGTCAAATAGATCCATGAATCAGATTCTCCACACAGTTAGAATGAGTCTTCTGTTATCTATAGTTATAGAAAGAGATGTTACTTAGTACATTTATCGCTTCTCTCCCTACGATTATGTGTTTTTGTGTTGAATTAGGAATCAGTATAACAGAACACTAAGAAATAAGTCAATACAAATCTCATGGAGTATTTTTGAGAAGAGAAAATGCTGCTGCTTTCTCAGGGCTGGCATTTGTATTGATGAACTGATTGATGCATGTTTGCGGCTACTCTGCTTCTAGTTTGCTGTTGGATCCAGACATACAGGTTTTAGCATTACAGGTAAAGAACATCATTGAATACACAATTTATTCTCAGGGTTCACCAGAAGGCACATTTAAGATTCCTGCCAACCTTGTCATATTCTACCAATTAAAGCTGATTTTTGAAGGTTTGTTTGGTCTTATATTTCTAGCATAAGCAACTGATCAATATGGAAACAGATTATCATAAAAGCCATGGGAGGGGCTGGAAATTTAGCTCAGTGGTTCTGGAACCTGCCTAGCAAGCACAAAGTCCCTGGTTCAATCCCCAGTAACTACATATAACAATACTTGGCCTGGTGACTCATACCCACCAGCAATCAGTACCACACATCACAATGCCAGGATGGTGGCTCACACCTGTCATCCCAGCACTCGGGAAGCAGAGGCTGGAGGACTGGTGAGTTGGAGGTTTGCCTGGGCTACATAGTGAGCTCAGAGCCAGCCTGAGCTACAAAGCGAGACTCTGTCTCAAAAAAAAAAAAAAAAGGCATGGATTAAAGGATGTTGCTTTTTCTTCAACAAAATTGAGGTTTGGTATGAAGATCCCTTTTGAAAGCTTGCAGTTGTGCTGTTACACTATTGTTATCTCACTCCTTAATGTTATTTGTGTCTTGGTCTTATTACCTTTACCTGCGCTATTTTACTAGTCTCCCAACAAAACGCTACAACTGAATGTCTCTCACCCTACCCATCCTATACTGTATATTCATACAGTATTAAACCTTTCAAAAATTATTCTTTTTGTCTACACTTCTCACCATAGAAAGGGTCAGAGCAAAATCCTCAATATGAGTTCTTATTGGTTATATACAAGGATTATAATATTTAAACCCTCATCTCATGCTAGATCATACAAGTTAGCTAGATATGTTAGCGCTGCTTCTTCAACAAGGATACTTGCTTGAAATGCATTCATTGTTTCACATATGTAAATGTTGCTTAAGCTACTGTAATGTCATTTTCTTACCCAGAGTCTTTCACAACCATCACAAAGAAACTTCCCTGTCCTAAAGCTCCAGCCCATGGATTATATGAACTATAGTTTATGTGCTACTCTGCTCTGGTCTCGGAGACTGTCTGCTCCTGCATTTAATCCAGTCTTTGAAAAATGTTGACTTAGTTTTGTTTTTATTGCTGTTTTTCTCATCACTTTTGTCTTTCCTTCAGTTAAGAACTCCTTGATGACTCATCAGACTCATCTGTTTCTTTAGCATCCAGATGAGGAAATTAGTAATTGCTTGACTATTACTTATCTATTGAAATGAAATTAATTAAATTGAATATACTATGTAAATACATTTATGTATACTATTTCCTTTGTATATAATTCACATCTTAAATACTTTGTCTTTAACCAATCAACTCATTTGTAGAATATAAATGTTTTAACAATAAGAATCACATTTTGCGCCTTCTAGGGTCCCAGTACCTTGAAAGATATTGTACAAACATTATAAGAAAATTAATAGTTGCCTAATAATTTGATTTTAAAGTAAGGATATGGTGATTTCTTCCATCTTTATTCAAAACAGCAGAGACAAATGAGTTCCATGTTTTTCGCTGAAAATTTTAGAATCATTATAAAGCTATGTATTTTCCTCTGTAAGTGTAAAGAACACAAGGTTACGATGGACAATATTAAAATATGTGTGTAATAAGTTTCTTTTTTTCTCCTTTAATAGAGCCCCTTTCCCTTTTCCCTTGGTGTTTTGAGACATTGGTAAAAGTAAAAATAATAATAATAATAATACACCTTCCTCTTGGCACTAAACAATCTAGCTAGGGCTGGGCTTTCACTTTGATATCACTTTCTTTGTCAACAGCTGATATTTACCCACTCTCTTTCTTTTTAAATTATAGCTCCTCCACAGTTTGTGGTTAGGCCAAGGGATCAGATTGTTGCTCAAGGTCGAACGGTGACATTTCCCTGTGAAACAAAAGGAAACCCACAGCCAGCTGTCTTCTGGCAGAAAGAAGGCAGCCAGGTGAGTGTGGGGCCCACTGTTTCCCTTCTGTGTGTGACCCTCCCCCACCCCACCCCGCCCTGGTGACCCTCAAAGCTTGCCACGCTGATATCACTATCGATTTGGAACTTACCATACTAGGAAAAAGGAGGTAAATGAGTCTTATATAAATAAATTTCAGATATGTTTTAGTAAAGATCATTTTATTTGCTGAGTTAAATTTAAAACCTGGCATCTTATATAAAGAGGAAATAAAGCAATGAGAAAAATTAACTTAAAAATTCCAATCAAACCCTCTGTAGCTATTTAAAGTCTCTAGAAGTAGAAGCCGTTTTATTTTTTTTGCATTTAGTTACATGGTATGAGTAAGTACGTTTGCACATATAAACTGCATGGAACATTACCTGACACATGGAAAACAGTCAAAATTATTTCTGGTATTAATTAGTCTAGAATCGAGTTTCAATCTGTTCTCTTAGATAAATGGTATAAAATGGCTTTTGAAAATCGTTAATTTAAGCATGTTTCCTTTTACGAGTAAAACAGATCTTCACCATCCCTCTGGATTTCAGCATGGGAGGGTTAAATAAGAAATAAGAAACCAACGGCTAGTTTTGCTGTGTTTGTGAGCCGAATAGCTTCTCAAACTTTCTCTAAACAGTCAACTGCAAACATTACTTCTTTCATTTCAATCTTTGTCCAGACTTGGAAGCTGTTTAGCCTCTAGGTTTTCAAGCAGCAAGTGAAATTTTCAGCTTATTCTGGATCAGAACTTATCACCCCTGTCTGACAGTTTGTTTCCATATTCCTGAGGGACCTAGATATATTCTGGGTCTAGAGTCTTAAGAGTCAAGTCCAGTTTAGGAAGCATTAAATTCTAGAATTTAAATTAAAGTAAACTCATTAAATTCTGGAACTACTAGTGTTTTCTGTCACCACCTCCTATCAAGTTTTGCAAGAATTTCTTGGGAACTAGTGGAAACTATTTTATTGTTTGCTTTCTGTTTTTGTTTTTCATGCCATTGAAGATTGAACCTAGGCCTTGGCCATGCTAGGAAAGTCCCTTTTCATTGAGCTAAATTGCAACACTGAAACTCTTTGTGGTCTGTGTACTTGATGGAATATTATTCAGTGTAAAGAATAATGAAATAATGTTATTTGCAAGAAAAGGGATGAAACTAAAGATAATAAAATTAGGTGAAACAAGTCAGAGGAAGATAAAACTGCTTCTCTTATATCAGAAGACTAAAATATAAATAAATAATAAAATAAAATAAGAAAGGGATGGTAGGAAATAAGGCAGACTTTTTGAAGATGGTGGGGAGTAAAGTGAGATTAAAGCTATTGGAAAGGCACTGAAGAGATTAAAAATGATTGAGAAATGTTATATACATGCACAATTCCCACAAAATGATCACAAATGCTATGTATCACACACACATACACTAATAAAAAGTCTCAGGAAATTTGAATACTGACAAAGAAAGAAAATGTTTTAGGAGAATTTGTTTTCAGAAGTCGTGCCTGTTTTCCTGACTAGCGCGCCTTTAAGAAGTCCTGTTTGTGCCAGGCATGGTGGCTCATGCCTGTAATCCCAGCACTGGGGAGGCAGAGGCAGGAGGATTGCTGAGTTCCAGGTTAGTATGCCCTCTTAGCACAGCTGGCAGTGCATCATAATCTGAAGGACCTTCATAATCTGAAGGTCCTGAGTTCCAGGTTTGCCTGGACTACATAGTGAGCTCAGAGCCAGCCTGAACTACAAAGCGAGACCCTGTCTCAAAAAAAAGAAAAAGAAAAAAAGTCCTGTTTAGCATCTTCTTTCACTTGTGGTTCTCCTGCATTCTTACACCAACCCCAAGCGAGCAGTTGTAATGGCTCAGTGTGGATAGGCAAATCTCCTTTCTTAACATTCTTCAACTCCTCTTCTTTCCTTTCTGATTTGTGGACTATAAAGACAGTGTTGAAATCATAAGTTAAAGCGAACTCACTGCCTCGTTCCATATTATCAGAATTGTTTCAGACCTTAATTCTTTATCATTTAGTGACCTTATTATAAAATAATTTTATTCATAGAATTCATGAGTCTTCACTTAAGATTTTTCAGATGCAATTTATTAAAAATCATGAGTCTAAAGCAACATGATATAAACAAATACATGGACATACACTAAATAGAATTCAGAGCCATTTTCCTTTTAAATTTCAGAGTTATTGGAGTGCTGTTTAAAATTTTCTGAAGCTAGTATTATCAGTCTAAAATATGGAGACTTCAATTTTGCTTCTTCTGAGTTATGAAAATTACATGAATATCTTACATTGTATGAATATTTTAGGACTACATGAATATCTCATATAAAATTGCTTTACCATTGTAAAAATCTCACAAAATGTTATTGTAGCTCTGATGGTAAATATTTTGATGTAAAACAATCTGACATTTGCAAATTTACATTTTAGCTTCTTATATTGAGTGAAATACAATCATAGTGAGATATGTTTTTATATATACATATATGCATATGCAAGACTTGTTTCTATAGGATTGTTTCAAGCAAAAGTCATGTATCCTAAAGTACCTCCAGGTGGAATAATACGTGTCTTATAATTCAATAAACATGTTTTCCAACATTGGCTTTTAATAGTTTTGAAAAAAAATAACCATCAAAAACATTTGAGCATTCTTTTTCTGTTACTTGACAAAATGAAATAGAATTCCAAAGATATTATTGGCAAAGCTACATACAATTTTATTTATATAATTTTACCGGTTTCTAACCATAACTATTTTTCTTTTCTCCACCAATTGGGGGGGGGGGAGAACACAAAATAGAAGTGGTGAGCAGTGTACATTTTTAAATCATGAATTGAAGTATTAGGAAAAATAAATTGGCCTTACAGTCTCCAGTATCCCATTTTTACAGTGATCTATGACCGTCCATCAGCAGAATTAGTTAAAAGTGCACACTTAATGGTCCATATTCTTCAATATGTGGTGATAATGCCAATTAGTACTAACAGATAATGCTGGCACTTCAAGTTAAGAAGAGCTCTGTAAAGTTCCTGGTTTTTGCTTATAATCCATTTTCTTCTGCCTATGTCATACAAGCAGGGAATAAAGATGATAAGTTAACCTCAATCAAATGTCATTTTCCATGTCAATGCATCATTTATAAGGTAGACTGATATTGCATTGTAGAGAAAGAGGTCCTGGACAGAATTAGACTATCTGATGGATTACTGCTATGTAAATTAGTATTCTAATGGATAATTGTAGGGAAATGTGCACTTTGGGTTATCGTATCATTTTGAGTGGTTCTCAAATTTAGACTTTTCTCTTTCAGATGGTTTATTTCTGTAATACATTTGGATTGCACAAGAGATTTAATTGTTGTCAAAATTATGTTTAGGTATATGAACGTGTCTAGCTTTATATACAAATACATATTTTAGAACAGGGCAGTAATATTTTGAAATTGCATTCCTGACATACTAGCAAATATTTTTCCCTTTAGAAGGAGTTTAATAACATGGTAATGTTTATGTAAAGTGGGCTTATAGTGTCACACTCGAATCTAATAAAGTGGACATCCATCATGTTGCAATAAAGAGAAGAGGTTCTAATTAAAGTAGGACATCATTTGCAGGATTAAAGTCATTTAGCGTAATTGAAAAGTGTTAATACCCTATTTTATCCTCTTCCATTGGTATTACTTCAAGGGTAAAAACATTTTAAGGTGAAAATGTGTCTTGTGCCTTTAATTGAATGTTATTACCTCCTGATTGCTACTTATTGAAACTGTTTAATTACAAACCTGGAAAATTAATTACTATATTGAGAAACAGATCCCAGAGGGTTATAATGTTCCTTTTTGTAGGTAAATATAACATAAAAGTTGATATGGCCTTATTTATAATCCAACTTTGAAACATACCTCAGTGTGATTTATTATACCCAAATGTTTTTCTTAGTTGAGCAACAATAAAACAACATAGGTCACCCAAATTAATGTCAGTGCTCTCAGAGAAATTTTTAAAATTTGTTTAAGACTGTATGAGATACATGATAGGTTTTAAGTGAATTTATACATGTATATGTGTGTATATATATATATATATATATATACAAACACACATATGAATATAAAGTACTTTTAAAATAATACTATAAATTTCTTTGAAGTATCATGCACACTTTCTGAGATATTCTACATCCTTCTGAAGTTTTCAGTGAACAATTTAATCTTGTCTTATAGTGTTTCATTTAGTCATGATTCCCAACACTTTGGAAGCTGTCATAACTTGCAGAAATCTTAAAATAGAAGAATATTTAGATCCTTTTGCTTCAGTCTCACAAATAAACACACTTGAACATCTTTAAGACAAATTCAGGAATCATAGAATATTAAAAATGATAAGCAACTATTTTAATTTATATAATATACATATATAGTTAATATGACAGTCTACATCTTCAGTGTTTGAAATATATTTCTTTCTTTCTCTCTTTCTTTCTTTCTTTCTCTCTTTCTTTCCTTTTCTTTTTTTTTTTTTTTTCCTGAGACAGGGTCTCACTTTGTACCTCAGGCTGGTGCTGAACTCACTATGTTGCCCAGCTAGACTTGAACTCAGAGCAATCCTCCTGCTTCTGCCTCCCAAGTGCTGGAATTACATGTGTGAACCATCATGCCTAGTATTGTGATATGTAGTAAGGGGATTGAACCCAGGATCTTGTCCTTGCAGGCAGATGCTTGAATCACTGAGCTAAATCTCCAGCCCACAGGAATATTTTCCTGTACCCTTCACACACAAGGAAACTATGTTTCAAAGATATTACATAATTAGCTGAAGGTCAGGTATAGAATAAATGGTTGCGATATTTAAATAACCCTTATTTGATCAGTACAGACGCTCTACTTGTTCTATTCTACCCCATAAAAGTACAAGTATTACATGTGAATAAACACTAAATATTTCTAAATTTCCAAATATATGCATGATAGAATTATTTCTTCAACGTGCTTACTTCAGAAAAATGTATAATTTTCCCATGTTTGGCAAATCTTTTCCAAGTAACCCAATATGTGCTCTCTTGATGTTGTAGTCAAATCTATATTTTTCCTCTTTTAAACCATATTTCTGTAACTTTAATAGTTGCTAATGTAATTGCCCTTCCAAGTGGAGACAGAATATTAATGGGATTGCATTTGCCTCTACAGAACCTGCTTTTCCCAAATCAGCCCCAGCAGCCCAATAGTCGATGTTCGGTGTCACCAACTGGAGACCTCACAATCACCAACATTCAGCGTTCAGATGCTGGCTACTACATCTGCCAGGCCCTGACTGTGGCAGGAAGCATTTTGGCAAAAGCTCAACTGGAGGTTACTGATGGTGCGATATTGCTGTTAATTTGTTTCACGAAAATATTTTTATTTTAAGACAGCATTTTTATCAAAATGTTATGATTTATTTAGTAGTTGAAATCAGTGCCTATCTTTTAAATTGGAATCTAGGTAAAGTCATATTTTCAAGTAGTATCTAATTCTCTCTGCCTAATACTGTATGATCCTCAAAAAGAACATCAAGTGCAATCTGGTTTAATCTGAAGAATATAAAGATGCATTATTTTAAAGCAAAACTATCTCACTGTGTAGAAATATGATCATATATTTTATTTGATCTCATAATGACACAACAGCTTCTAATGGAAGATAATAATTTTATTTTACTGAAATATTACCAGTGTAAGAGAGATGAGTTTTTAGTTAGCTAATCACATTTTGACATTCCTGTGACTTTAATTATACATTCACTAAGTTAAATTAATTAAATAACTTCTGAATTACTGATGAACACTAAAATTATTATTTTTACTTACACATATGCACCTTGAATCTAAATTGAGATACATTGATAATGAAAGTTGAAAATGATCTAGTTCTTTCTGCACAGTGTGTCACAATTGATAGCTACAGCATCTTAGACATTTTGTGAACCTCTAAGATTGAATTTAAACACTATTTTTTAATTCTTACCTTATTTTTTTTCTATCTTACATTTGTGAGATATTTTTGGGCTTTTCACCCTTAATGCAGGGTTTGAAGTATAAAGGCTTTACTCTGTGATCCAAACCTCTCCTTTCGCTGTTGGTAAAATTTCATGTTTTCATGCAACTCAAATTTACATGGGGATTCAAAGATCATTTAAAATTAATAGAAAGACAGTGTCCTTTAGTGTCTATCCATGGTATGAAGCGATGGAGCATCATGTCAGGAATGGGAATAAATAACAGAGACCAGCACTGGCTGCAGACATGGAGGATTAGTGTCTGTGCCTGCTGATGCTGTGAAGATTCACTGCCACACAACTGAAAGGAGAAGTCAGGTTCAAGGGTAACAATGTCGATGCACAGGATCTTTGATCTCTTATACCTTGGTATGTCTTTAAAGGAGCAAAAGGTAATTATCAGTCTTTTTAAAGGTCCATTTTCCATCAGCAGAAATGTCTAGATTCACTATATAGAAAATAAGACATTGAGGGTAAAGCTTCACTGTTAGTTTATATTACTACAAAACATTATCAAACATAATGCTTAAGATATCAACTATAGTATAGTAGCAACAAAACCAACTCTACATATTTCTAAATGAATACATTTTATGGAAAAGGAAAGCCATATTTGCAGAAAGTAAAATGAGTAATTTAGAAGAGGTCATTTATATAACTGTTAGGGTTCATGAGAGGGAGACAAATCAGAATTACATCTGAGGGAATGAAGAAGAAATTGTTTGAAATTTGTGTTAGCTGATGATAAGTGACAACCAGCTTTTCTCTGGGGCTCAAAATTAAGAGAGTGGTAGTCAACTTTAAAATTTTTGATAACTGAATATCCCTGAACAATTTTTACGAGTAGATTGAATAGTAATTCTTTCATTGATTTCTTCTTAAGTGAGCAATCAGAATGTCAAAATCCTTTGGGAGAAACATTTAGTGGAGGTTATGGAATTGTTGATTTTGGTAATTAAAAATCTCACTTTTACATAAACATAAATATTATAATCTGTCTCTAAATATTAGGCTAATGAGACCAGCTTTTATTCATAATTTAAATTTTTCAGATTGTTAATGATTTAATAATATATGAAGCATCCTTTTAATTTTTATTATCTGTTTTGCATGATCCAAATAACTGAAATCTTATTGTAGGATGAAATACATGTCATATTCAGAGAAACAATTAGAAGTTCCATCTAGTGAAATTTTTCTGTTACATTTTTTACAATTAGACTTGTATCCTGGGAACGGTTTAAATTCAAGCAATAATATAAGATGATACTGCTAATGGTGAAGGCAGGTACCATGTTGAGTAATTTATTAATTAAGAACTGAGTAATGATATTTAACTATACTTACAAAATATATTCCTAAAAGGTCTTATTTATAGACTGGCAGTATTTTCTACATTTCTCCTTTATTTTCTACTACAAAATTAGAATTTTTTTATGAAAATTCTATGGATAGAACCACTGGAACATAAAAGGGCTGAAAAAACTGAAATACACTTATAACAAACTGACAATAAATGTCACACCATGATCTGATATGAATTGTTTTTTGAGGATTTATAACACACAGTTAGAGGAGAACATAGAGTTGTTTGCAGATCACTGGAAATCCTAAATGTTCATTTAAACTTTGACCTTACTGTCAGAGAAAGCTGTGGTCATCTTTCACTGAGAATGTCTTTAAGGTGAAAACTCCTAGCTAGGAGATTTTCAATTACCTTATTGATCAAAGCCATCAAAAGACAATGAGATACTCATTTAGATAGAGGGGGAAAGAGAGAGAGAGAGAAAGGGGAACTGATTAGAACTTTGGCTTTATCTAATGATGTTAAATATTGCAACAAAACATGTCATAAGATATTCCTAGAATTCTATATTAACATTTAGAAACAAGGAAATAACAACATTGAAAATTTCATAAATAATTGGTACCCTAATAATGAAGACCTATTTACCCTCTGAATTGAAAAAAAAGTTATTCCTAAGGTTTTTGATTTTGAGTAATAGAGAAATTCCATAAAACTTTTATTTTTAATTTATTTTGAGCCAATCATTATCACTAGATGTGTCAGAATTATAACACTGTGTTCCCACATCTCCAGATTATTTTATTCATTTCTAAAAGAAGAATGTGAACAAGAAACTAGAAAAATATGTTGTTCTAGTTTTAATTTGTTAACAACAAATAATTGTTTTGTGATTTTTTCACAGGTTTTCTGATTATTATAGCAGATTTAGGTTGATTGGAGTCCATGATATTTTAATATTCAAGGGGCATATTCATAATCAGTAATTTAAGTTGTCATACGGAGTATTTTAAAGTACCTTATAATTTTAATGATTTCTTCCGCAACTCTGAACTCAAACAATAAAGATGGTGTATACTTATTAAAAAATAGACCTGTTAACTGGGTTTATAAAAGCTTGAGGACAAAGGAATTAAACACATCAAAGGAAATGACATAACCTCTTTGATTATGTACACTGTAAAGCAAGATGACTTTTCAGGAAAAAAAATATTTCTCATCAAAATTGCTAACCAGTACTTGAAATCTGTATATATGTATGGTTAAAAGTTGGGGGATAATAATCAAACTCTAAAGTATTACTGAACTTTCTAAAACTAAACTGTTACTAAACTGCTCTCTACCCTGATACTGAACTTTCGCTTAAGAAAGTCTTCAACAGGGCCAGAGATTTAGCTCAGTGGTTCCGGCGCCTGCCTCGCAAGCGCAAGGTCCTGAGTTCAATCCCCGGTAACCACATACAATGCTGGGCATGGTGACTCATGCCCAACAGCAATCGATACCACATACCACAGTGTAGGGCGAGGTAGCTCACGCCTGTAATCCCAGCACTCGGGAGGCAGAGACAGGAGGATTGCTGAGTTCGAGGCTTGCCTGGGCTACATAGTAAGCTAAGAGTCAGCCTGAACTAGTCTTCAGCAGACTGAGCCATTTGTTTGATTTTCATGAATTAAATATGAGACTTTACCTTCTTTTTTACTACATATTTCCACATACCATTGAATAATGGTAAGCATTCAGATGTGCTACTGCATTATTTTACAAACAAAAATGTAATTCAGTAAAAGCTTATGATGTTGTACAAAATGTAGCCAACTAAACAGAAGAATTGTAATACATATTTTTAACATGAAATTTCTATTATAATCATATGACAGTCTTACTTAATTTCTTCACTTTCTATAGTCATATGTACTAATTAAGTAA
Source organism: Thryonomys swinderianus (assembly GCA_004025085.1). Taxonomy (NCBI): domain Eukaryota; kingdom Metazoa; phylum Chordata; class Mammalia; order Rodentia; family Thryonomyidae; genus Thryonomys; species Thryonomys swinderianus. The sequence goes on from PVIC010000168.1 coordinate 146,860, forward strand.
AAATGTCCCAAGTAATATGATCATAATTTGAAGAACTAATATTGTGAATTTGGAAATATATTTTTATACTTAATATTTTACTGTCAGCACATTATTTTAGCTAAAGCACACACTGAAATTATGAGCAACAAATTACACAACTGCATATTTAAAGCGAAAGCAAAAGTGAAGATTGATTTTGTTTATAAGCTCCTCCAAGGGCTTTCTTAAGGATCCATAGAAATGATAAAAGGAATGTTTTTTTATGAATGCTGTATGCTATTCATCTTCATTGAATATAGTTGTCTTTCATTACAAATAAACTTTTCTAAAATGTCAGTATTTATACCATTATCATTTCAATTATAGTTAGTGTGGAATAAGTTATAAACAAAAATATGGGCCAGGCATGGTGGCTCATGCCTGTAATACCAGCACTCAGGAGGCAGAGGCAGGAGGATTGCTGAATTCGAGGCTTGCCTGGGCTACAGACTGAGCTCAGGGCCAGCCTGAACCTCAAAGTGAGACCATGTCTCAAAAACAAACAAAAAAAAAAATATGGTCTCAGTAGAAGATATATAGATCCACATGTAATAGTATAGATGGGAGCACTATGACAGGTTTTTAATATACAGGATAAGTTTATATACATATATATATATGTAAGTTTATATATATTTATATTTAAGTTTTTATATATGTAAGTTTATATATATTTTTATATAACTATATAAATAAATAATATATATATATATGTATATGTATATATTGCTTTGGATTTCAGTCTTTCTTTCAATATCCATATCCCAAACTACTGAATATCAAAAAAGTAAAAGTATCCTGATTATATTATTATTCTTTAGTTCTGACAGATAGACCTCCACCAATAATCCTACAAGGTCCAGTAAACCAAACCCTAGCAGTAGATGGCACAGCATTACTGAAGTGTAAAGCCACTGGGGAGCCTCTTCCTGTAATTAGCTGGCTAAAGGATGGATTTACTTTTCTGGGGAGAGATCCAAGAGCCACCATCCAGGAGCAAGGTACACTGCAGATTAAGAATTTACGGGTAAGTTACACTTGACTTGTTCTTTAGCCTTCATTTTAGCTTAAGTACTGCTCCAGGGAAGCGCTGTTTAGTGAACTTAGAACCTTACCTTTCAATATAATTGCTGCATATTTTATAATAGGTCATGTTATTTTTTACTTAAAATGATTAATTGAAATTAGAGGATAGGTCATTGCCCTTATGTTACTCATGAATTCGTAATAGACCTAGAATCTTTTTATTCTATAACCTATCTTGGATGTATTAAATCATTGAAACTAGACATTTTACACTAAAGTTACTAATAGTAGTGAAGATACTTAAAATTTTGAAAGTGACAGTTTTTTTTATTTTATTCTAACTTGTAAATGAAGATTGTGGATAAATGTAGATAAATTGGATTGATCAAATTTGCAATTATGTGAAATGAATAAAGAGATGAGAGTGAGTACATGGAAGGCAGATTTGGCTAGTCAGAGGGGGGCCTCAGATTTTAGGTGAAATTGCTGTACATTTTATATTTAAAGCCCTGAATGAAAACAAGTCATTGGTGGTCTTTTAGTGGAAGTTTACATAAAAGAGAACAACTATTCATAGAAGATTAGCAAACTGACTCTGTTTCAAGGATGACAAAAATAAAATAGGTGACTCTGAATAGTCTGTTACCTATTATCATGTAACAATATTAGTGAAACCAAAGAGGTTTAAAATAGTGCACCATTATTATCTGGCAGGTTGTGTGAGGTAGAAGCATGGGCGTGACTTACCAGGATCTTCTACATCAGGGGTCCCAGAGCTACATGACCAAGGTCATGGTCTTACCTGAGGCTAGACAGAGAATTGGTCTGCTTCCAGGTAGCAAGGTTGTTGATGATATGATATAGAGTTCTTTGTAGTGACTGGATGAAAAACTTCAGCATCTTGCCGACTGTTGGCTGGAGGTTGCCTTTAATCTCTTTCTGTGTGAACATTCTTGACATGACCACGTGTTTCTTCAAAGTCAGCAAGGAAGTAAGTCTTTTAGCAAGAAGGACCTTACAATTGTGTGTAGCAAAATCACAAGCAACATATGCAGAACCCTGGCAATAGTCTATTGGCCAGGAGCTAGTCAAAAAGTCCCACCTCCACATTTCAAGTGAAGAATTGCACAAGATAGGAAAAGTGGGCAGGTGGAATAGTCAAGATTTCAGTTTTCTACCAGTCTGTTCATCTCTTTCATCCAATATAGAAAATGCACCATTATGTGCCCGAAGACCAGAGCTAGCACTAAGTAGTAAGTGCATAGTAAGTGCACAAACACAAACTGCTCGAAAATGACTTTGTGGAAGCATAATTTTAAGAATTTTGCACAGAAAGAAGGGAAAAAAAAACACAATAATTTTGTTGAGTTTTCACGTTCAGAATGCAGAGAAGAAAGTAAAACTGTTTTAATTCATATACCGGGTAGGATCACAGGCCAAGGGAGAAATGTCTTTATAATTACAGTGTACCTACTTATTTGTCAGTTTATCATCATTCAGATGCAAATGAAATAATGATTCAAACACACATAGAAATAAAATGTAATGAGATATATATATGTATTATTTGTATCATTTCAATGATGACTTTGTGGCATAAGCAATTTTTTCTCTAAGAAAACTGCTGGCAAGTTTAGTTAAAGGCAGATAAACTAATAAGACTTTTTAGTCTGATTATTGATTGAAAATTAGTTGTTAGCTTTCTCTGAACAATTGAAAGTTATTAAAAAATTAATGCCAACTCTCCATATGTAAACCACTTCAGCTTCTCTAGGGGGTGAAGCCTGACTCAGGCTGTAGAAGCTAATACATTTTCACCATTTTCCTGAGTTAGAGATTGTGCCGGAATAGCCAAGATGTCTAGTAAACTTTGAGAGAAGTAGTTGAAGTGGGTGCTTGGGGGTGTCAAACCTTGATCTTTAAGAAATCAGCTCCCGAGAGCTTGACTGGGGCTAAGGGAAAAAGTCAGAGATGGACCATGCTACCCATTCATGTCTTTTTTTTTTTTTTTTTTCTTTTAAGACAGGGTCTCACTTTGTAGCTCAGGCTGGCCCTGAGCTCACCATGCAGCCCAGGGAAGCCTCAAACTCAGCATTCCTCCTGCCTCTGCCTCCAGAGGGCTAGGATAACAGGTGTGAGCCACCATGCCCAGCATCGTGGTATGGGGTACTGATTGTTGGTGGGCATGAGTTGCCACGCCTGGTATTGTTGTATGTAGTAATCAGGATCAAAACAGGGACCTTGTGCTTGATAGGAAGATACCAGAACCACGAACTAAATCTCTGACCCCATTAATGCCTTTTAAAACAACTTGTTAGAAATTAGTGAATAAGGATAGAAAACACTGAAGAACGTCTGGCAAAAACAAAAACAAACACATGATAAAATACTTAAATTTAAAACAATGAAAAAGAATATGATGGTGGAAGCTGGTGCGAAACAATGGAAATTTCACAAATGATATTTAGCCACTTAACATCACAAATGCTGAGTCCATTGGGATTTGTTATGTTTGTTTCATTTCGTTTTAGTTTTTGTAAGATGAGTATATTTAAAAGGAAATTAAAAGGAGCCTTATGTTACTTCCCTGCTCCAGGCGTGGAAAGTTTTTCTATAGGTCATATCCTTCTGTATCTCACTACTTTGGTTTTTTTCTATTTAATGCAAGAAGAAGGAAAAAAAATGATGAATACTGTGTCCTTATAGTCCTGCTAATTGGTAACTAAATTTGTGTCTTTTGGAAAGTGGAATATTCCAGAACTCATTAAAGCCTACCTACTACAGCTAATGTCAGACTTGTATCTCCCCACAGTGACAAAGAGTTGCAGTTAAGATACATTACCTACATACTCTTCTTTAGCATTTGTGCAGAATAACGAGTGCTCCATTTTAGTTTAACAGCTATAATAAAATGCAAATTCTTTTACTCTTTCACAGTCCATATTCAAATGAACATCCCATTAAAATACAACCTAGGCTCATTATATTTAGTTTGTGAGTGATGCTTCTTAAATGCAAAGATTTCTAATGACTGCAATGTGCATAAAACCAGATTTGAAAGAATGGCTCATGCCACAATGGCTATTCCCATCATGCCTCTGTGTAATAGAAGACAATTGTACAGAGACGATGCGATAAAGAGTGACATGCCAGAGCAATTTGCAACTTACATTAAAACACATAATGGCATTTAAAATCAATTAAAATTGTGAAATAGCAGTGACATTGATACACTAGTGATTTACCTGAGAATTAATTGTGAAACCGAAAGCCATCAGTGTACTTCCATTTTGAACTGAGCAGATGAAATATTCCATGCGCTCCCATATTTATTCGACAGAGCCACTTCATCACAGAACTTCAGCCCTCTGTCTCCTGCCTTGTCTCACTCTCTTTATCTATCAGTTTCTCTTCTTTGTATCCCTCTTCCTATATATATATAACCTAATGCAAATGAATATCATTTGCAGTCTAAGCCAATAGAGTTCACCCGCAGCGGGTCTTGGGTCTGTTTGCAAAATATACCCACAGATTTATTTGACTTACCTTTATAAAACAGAGCTCTTGGTTAAGTTTTCAACATTTTGGCCACTCACCATAAATAACAAAAATATTTCCAATGATCAATAAAGTGACAAATTTTATTTTATTTTTTTTTTGAGACAGGGTCTTGCTTTGTAGTTCAGGCTGGCCCTGAGCTCACTCTGTAGCCCAGGCAAACCTGGAACTCAGCAGTCCTCCTGCCTCTGCCTCCCAAGTGCTGGGATTACAGGTGTGAGCTACCACGCCCAGCAAAAATTTTAAATATTTTTTTAAAAATTGTATGTTAGATTATTTCTATGATTCTTCTCAGTTCTAAACTGCAGCGACTCTGTAGGAAAAGCTGACTTGTTCTATAATGATGCAACCCTGTTTTACTCACTGCTGGGCTGTGGCAGTTTACATGAATACTGATTCCTTAAAAGGAAAAAAAAATAGCTTTCCTTTTGTGAAAATTATTTCTTCCATCGTATTTCTCTTTGTATAGAGCAAATGTGGGCCACTAATATTTCACTGCTTATTTATACATAATATATTTTATCTATTGAAATATATTTTATCTGAGATGAGAAAGACCTCTTAACATTACTGACACCCTGAAAGCTTATAAATCAATTCTGCCCTGATCTGTCTTTATGCATTTTGGACTCAGCAAAGTACCCCAGAAAGTGGACTGAAGAGATAAGAATATTAGTGTGAGGAAAGGAAGAGAAAAACACAGATAGGATTTTCAAATAACATTTAACATAGAAACACACTTTTGAAAAACCTTTTAAGTCAATATGATAAATAATGAGTTAATTTTCATATCTTTCATATACATGGGATTGACTCTAGTGGGGACAGCCAACTTATATGCCTCAACTTATGAAAGTAAGTTCTACCTGGCTGGAACTGAGTAATTTTTCTACAAGCTGATTACAGTTGACATCTCTCCCTTCTCTGGACCCTAGATCTCTGACACAGGCACTTACACTTGTGTGGCTACAAGTTCAAGTGGGGAGACTGCCTGGAGTGCCGTGCTGGACGTGACAGGTGAGGTCCTTGGGAATAATTTTAAGAGTAGAAATTTTGAGCTCCCTCTGATAGACGATTACAAAATAATAAGTAAGGAAGAAATTGAGATTTTAAATTCATTGACAGTAAATCTAAATCTTCACATTCATGGTCACTTTTAATTCCTACATCAACATTTGCAACATAATGTTCCATTTGCACAATTACATTTGTTCTTGATACTTTGTTATCTCATTTTCCCTGCAATGAAAGCAATTCTAATGGACATGAATGAAAATGAAATTTATACTTGTTAACTTGGGAGAAGCAGATATTTGTTTATAAACTTATTATTCATCAAGATGAATTTTTCACTGTTCATCTTTTTTACTAGACTGTATCTTGGCTTTATATGTCATCAGCAGCCTATGCGATCAGTTCTTTTCAGCAGCCTATGCGATCAGCTCTTTTCTGTCTGTTTTTTTATAGAACTGGGAGCAGCAATCAGTAAAAATTATGATTTAAATGATCTGCCAGGGCCACCATCCAAACCACAGGTCACAGACGTTACTAAGAACAGTGTCACCTTGTCCTGGCAACCAGGTCTCCCTGGAACCCTTCCAGCAAGCACATATATCATTGAGGCTTTCAGGTACGGGACAGTTCCTATTTTCTGCACTTGCTTTTTACTTTAGTTCCTCGATCATAAGTTCTCAACTGAGCTACCATGCTGTACTATGTAAAGGACATATTTAATAAATGCATTTTATGAATTTATCTTTTATATCTGACTTTAAGAGACTCTGCTATTTGTAACTTCATTATAATATTAAATATAATTATCTATTTGAGCTGTACAGGAATGTAGTGGGTGACATAATTATTTAGCTCAATTCTTCATACTGACAGTTATATGTATTTAACATGAGAACCTGAGCTTTAGAACTAAGCAGAAAAGACTTGCATTTCAACATAGATACTTTCAAAATACACGTTTACTGAAGCCAGAAACTTTGGAATATTTCTGCTAATAAAACAAGATAATGCCAATATTTTTAAGTTATATGGTTGAATACTTTTATTGGATATTGGTTCAAGAAATGTAAAAATCGCAATTAAGAAATTGATTCCTTGTCTAGTTGAAAGAAAAGGTATTTTAGGTAACATTTTAAATAATTGTTATTAATTTAAGAATACAGATAAAAAATTAGAAAATATCATTAATAATTTTTGGATTTTAAGAAGTACTTACACATATATGAAAATTGATTTAATATACTGTCATATTCAGTTTCATCTGTTTATTATTATATAGTCTGAATAACAGCTGCTGTCTTTTGTCAATATTAGTATAACTGATCACTTTCAAGTTAAGCTGCTTTAGCTCATATTTAAGATAATTATAGATACATACTTTTCAAATTTCAAAATGTTCCCTTCTATAATTTGTATCCATAATTCTTAAAGACATCTAAAACTAGAACATTTAAAAAATCACATTTTTTCTTATCTCAGCAAAAGTAGCATTTGGCTTTAAGAAATGTGTTCTAGTGGTCACCTGTCTAGCTGACTCTGAAGAGGTCCACACATACAGACTCAAAGATATTTCACCATTCTGAGAAATCACAATGTTGTGTAATGTGCGATTTTATTAAAAATGTAACCAAGGGAAAATATTCATTACATGCTTCCTTTCTTCTTTTACAGATTTGTAGTTTTAGAAGGCTCTATTATAATATTGCATGTGGAATTGATGCAAAAGAAAACACACCTTGTAACAGGAAAATGTATTGGCATAATTTACTCTGTAGTCCATTTATTCTTTCTGCAGGTTAATTCTTTTCAAGGTATATATATATATGCATTTATGAGGACCATACTTATTGTATAACCTTGATGTTGTGATCTTGGCCTCTGTTCCTTTACAGGTATTCATTTGGTGGGCTGCTGTGCATTAGCAAAGGGCTGTCACATCTTCTGGGCTGAGTTTAATTTTGTTGTGCATGGCACTTCTGTTAGGTGGGCTCGGCTTTGTTGTTGAATAAACTGAAATCATCCAAACGTTTCATCTCTTGGGCTGAACACTTCAAGTGTCGTGCGTGTGTGTGTGTGTGTGTGTTTAATTTTCAGCCATTAACCTTTGTCATTGATAACCAATTCCATTTCCCACAGCGCTATGGCTGCCCTTTAAATGAGATTTCTGTTCATGTTTCAGCCAATCGGTGAGCAATAGCTGGCAGACAGTGGCAGACCATGTAAAGACGACCCTCTACACAGTGAGAGGACTGCGACCCAACACGATCTACCTGTTCATGGTCAGAGCGATCAACCCTCAGGGTCTCAGTGACCCAAGCCCTATGTCCGACCCTGTGCGCACTCAAGGTAAATTTGATAGCTGCAACATGATTGGGTCCAGAAGGAAACATCACATAAACATTTCAGAACATGGATGTTGCATGACTAAAAGATAATGTATGTATATAAGTATGGTGCTTTGTATTTTTTAATGTCATACTATATGTTTGCCATATAGAATAAAGGTATTCAATGTGAGATATACACATATCACAATTTGATTTTTTTTTTTTTTTTGCTTCCTTTTCCTCTCCCTGTGTGGTACTTTCTGTAATGACTCAGTGGGCTTCAGCAAGTCTGGAGAAGCAAATTTGTTGTTTACCTTTATTTTATTTTTTTTTTTTTGAGACAGGGTCTCACTTTGTAGTTCAGGCTGGCCCTGAGCTCACCGTGTAGCCCAGGTAAGCCTCGAACTCAGAAATCCTCCTGTCTCTGCCTCCCGAGTGCTGGGATTACAGGCTTGAGCCACCACACCTCGCATTTTGTTTACCTTCTTAAAACATGTTCTTTTTCTGGTATGAGAACCTGTAGATATAAATAAGTTCTAGAATGTATGATATATTTTGTAAAATAGGAAATATTCAAAGGGAATGTGGTAGAGGAACGTAATGAGGGGAAAGAATAATACGATTCGGAAAGAAAAAGGAATAGCATGTATATAAGAGGTGGGGGTTGTGGGTAGATAGGGATATGGGTAAAAGTGAGAATTAACTCCTGTCATGTACTGGTACAAATTCTCCAATGTAGAGTGTGATTATGAACTGTACATAATATGTACCAATAAAGAATTCAATTTAAAAAAATGTGCTCTTTATGGAGCTTTCAGAGTTGAGGGAGTTAAGGATTAATCCAAGTCACTAGATTTATTTACATAACAAGTGACTCCACTAATTCAGGGCTTTATTATGTTTACAAGAGAAAGAAAATATTTCTCTTTCTTTGTATAAGTTATACAAATGTAAAGAAAAAAAGAATTAAAATGAATAGATGCCCAGAAAGGGGGATAAAATCATTCCCCTACTGTTCAGAAATCCCTTTTTTTT